>JANAVB010012599.1:10844240-11011740 GCA_029216955.1 Iris pallida
GTGTTCGTATCGTCAAACCGAATCCGTAGACATATAACTTGATAACTTTAGGGATCGTAGATATTGGTACGCTTTTAGGTACAAAGTGGGTCTAACGGCGGATACCAATTTGGCCTAAAATTACGATTTTGCCCCTATATCCAGAATTAGACTTAGGGGTAGGTGATCTTAAAATGCCAAAAATGTTCGTGATATTTATTTCATTATCCGAGAATACCTACAAGAGTTGACTTTCATTGCTCTTGATCCGAGTTACTAGACATAGTTATTTTCTGTATACCACCTCCAAGTAAGATACATTGCCATTATTTACTGTTCATTTATACTATTTTGCCATGTTATTTCTTTTCTTTATTTAATATTTACATGTTTCTATCACACTGTGCGTCCAAGTTAAACTTGGGTGCGAGCGACTGTATTAGTCGTTTTGTTGTATTTTTTGCATGTTGACTTACTACTAGATGACCAAAACATTGATGTGAGATATTGGTATATTTCCTATGGCCTTGAAACTTGAGTTATCATGAGTGGTGAGTCACATATAGGATACAGACTCATATAGTCGACTAGCCACCGATACATATGAGACGTACGACGGTTAGGATATAACTGTGAATACAATTTATATGATTAGTAGACTTGGCAGTTATTAGAGGTTCATATGTGTCGTGGAGATAACATAGATGGGAATGGGTTGGAAAGAACAGTTTCATAGCGTATGGGCCAACTATACACTATCCTTTTGTACGCGAAAGCTCTGCTGGAGATACGGACCTGATTACTCCCATTTGTATGTTCCTACTGGCCTGTGATGTTCGAGGAATGTCATGCTTTGAGGGCCCTAGTACCTAGAAAGGGGTCCATACCAATACTATTATAGTCAGAGTGCCCATGCGTTGAAGGTTTGTTCTTAACTGCATATTCACAGTGTTAGGTACCCTAGTGCATTCATTCTTTATTTTATTACACAGTTTATGCCTTATTTTTCATGTATTTTGTTATGTTCCTCTGATGAGCTGGTGATGTCTCCAGGCTTAGACGATCAGGATTTTCCTCAGGGGTACGACCCCGCATTGGATCCATCTTCTCAGTTGAGGAGGTCTCGTCTTTCGAGATCTAGTATTTTGTGGACATGTCATTTTTATATTTTTAGTGGGCATCTTTTCCTTTATTTTCTTTCATTTTATTCTAGGAGGTCGGACTCCAGTTATCTCAGACTATTTTTTATAGCTGTCTGGTAGAAATTTGTCTCCATCTGGCTATATATCTTTTGACTTTTTTATTTGATTTATCTGGACTATTGCCTTTTTTCTTATGTATTATGGATGAGATATAGATTATATGTGACTGCCTATAGTGTAATTATTTATAACTTATGTATGTGTACAGAGAGTTCCATATATTGGAGTATTCTTCGCATACATGTAGCTGGCTTGTTCTGTATGCCTAGTCCTACCTATATTGGGACTGGGGTGTTACAGCTTGCTTCGGAGCTAGTTGATGCGGCATATCGCTCTATCGTGGACACATGGCACGGTGCTGATCAGATCCATACCGCAAGCAATGTCCTAGTCTCTTTCGACCATCTTTAAGAAGGTGTCCCTTCTTACCACAATGATGAAAAGTTGGAAGCTCCTTCGCTGGATATAGTATAGCACTTTGCTGGTAAAGTCCTCCTGGGCGTCTGATAGGTCCTCCTAACTGACCCTTAGATGGAACAATCGTAGTGGTAGGGCGCCTCAGAAGTAACGGGTCCTTATTGATAGCCTCCTGGAGATGGGCTTCTGCTAACACCTTGGCGTACAAAACTCTAGATTGTGTAGTAGTGTATCTCTGAAGCTCCTTCGTCAACCCGTGATAAAATCTTCGTGTCTTCTCCACGTCATTCGGTATCAGGGTAGTACCGAAATGATTACGGCGACTGAACTCAGCGTCATACTCCTCTACGGTCATGTTTTCTTGTTTGAGATGGAGAAACTGGTCGTAGAGAGCATCTCGAACTGTAGCAGGAAGTACTTTGCCTTAAAATACTCCGATAACTTCTTCCAAGTCTCACCTCTATCGATATCTCGCTCGACTCCCACCAGTTATTTGCATTTCGTTCAAGATGGGTCCAAATGGCTATCATCCGTACCAGTGATTAGCATCGAGAAGCTTCTGAGAGGAGTACAGAAACAAGTTGGATACGTAATGAGATAGTATGAAAACAAGTGGATGTATAGTAAGATAGTACGAATTTAGATTTCAAAGGCGATAAACTTAGTAAGTGGATAAGATTTCTCAAGACTCTTTAGTCCTAATTTGCAGGCTCATCTTGGTAATTTAGGTAACCAAAATGACAAATTGACCTCTATGGGCTACGAAAAAAATATATCACGCCCCAGTTCCAAAATACTTAGGAACCCAAGACATTAGCATGCCAGTTGTAAGGCTAGAATAAGTATTCACAATTTAATAGACTTATCCTAATCGTAGTACGCTGAAATCCTACAACTACAAAACATCAGTCACAGTTATTCTAATATCTCCATAACAACAATATAATACTATAATCTCATCAACATAATAGCAACATCGACACATAAAAGTATATAGTAAAGTCTGACTGAAATAGAAATAAGTCTGAATCCAAATACAAGATCTCTTTGAAATAATCCAAGTCTGGTGGAAATATATCCAAAGAAATAAAATCATACGGAAACATAGAACTCATGGACTTTGGTGTTTCGATAATACGGTGAAATGTCTAGATTTTTAATAAATGGTAAAAGAAACCAAAATACTGCAAAGTATATGCATTGGAAATCTTAGGAAGTCTAGTTTCTTACCAAAAATATAGAAAAGGTTGAAGTAGCATGAAAAGTAGATAAAAATTGGCTCAAAACATAACTGATATGTTCTAGAGACCTTCCGTAGAACGGACTCTCCGGATAAACCCTTTGGAACTGTGTGGTTGGTCAATTGGATATAAAAATAAACATAGAGACCTTTCCATTTGTTTTGGTTTCATAAAAAGATGAGGTCTAAAAGTACACAAAACCTTAGATACAAAATAGTGTACCTGCTGGAACAAATTTAGACTTAGATCCCAAACTTTGGTTAACTTATAGGGCTATTTAGGTATACTATAAGGGATTTTGAACATTTCAGAGGGCTGATAGGATTGTAGAGTCGTGTTAGGTTCATAACGAATATTTATGGAGCATCATTGGAGGTCAGGAAGGGGTCAAATCTGCTGCTGCGGCTAAAAGTGATCAACGGGTGTATAGGCTGAAAGAATTTTTGGATTATGAGGATAGAAGGTGGTTGCTGGCCACTTTATATGCATCTGTATATAATTTTTTAAGGTTTAAAGGGTTAGCGTTTGTGTAGAAGGTTTTAGAAAAGGTTGGCTTGATTTGGTTGCTCCAATAAAAAAATGCAAGATTGAATCTATATGTGAATATTGAGTTTCCTAATTTGGAAAGTCAATGGTGCATTAGTTTAAACTATTGTATGGATGTACAAAATCTCTAAAAATCAATCTAAATTTACCCTGTTAAGTTATGATAACCAATTATAGTCTCAACTAAGGCTAGTTGGACTAGTTCTAGGTCGGTATGATTTTTATAATCGAAATTGACTCCAAAAGGCTAATTAATGGGTCTTGTCTGCCATTTGAAAATAAATAGCACATGGGAACTCAATCGATTGGGGCACAATTAGCATATCTGTAGTAGGCTCAAAATAGGTCAAAACTATATATTGGGTCGAATTATATGGACCGGATTTAGGCCTCAAATTAAAATTAGAAAATACATCTAATTTTATGGTAATGGCTAAAATAACCATTTTGACTGCAAACTTGTAAAAGAAATATGTAGTACAAGAGAACATGTTTGAATGTGACATGGTATATCAAAATGAAGGTGGACTCATACGAATATGAAACTAGATTTAAAAAATTCATAATTATTGTGCTTTAAAAATCAAAGCCAAGGCAAAGTACCTATATAGCCATAATTAAAAAATAAATATGGTTTAATATACAAAAATAATAAATAAATAAATACCCAAAAAAAATTAGGGTGCTTAAAGTTCTCAGGACCAAACTCGAGCATTTTTGGTTCCCTAATGTTCAAAAAATCGAACGTCGTAGCCGATTCTACAAGAAGACCTAATCCAAAGCAATAGTAGATCAGGGTGACCGAGTTCGGTCTAAGTTTGGGCAGAACTCGGTACGAGTTCGTTTTTTCTTTGACTAGTCAAGTCAAATAAGGTTTGAGTTAGTTTTTAGGCTCTTTTTTTATTGGGCTAGCTTTTTGGTTTGTGGACTGAACTATAAAAGGTATTTTGATAGTAGGGTATAGGAAGCCAACCAAGTGCCAGTATGACTCAATGCATATATTATCCTATAAAAGAAAGATAAAATATAGAATAAAATATAAGGACATGAGTACTTTGATGACGCCTTTCTTCTGACATTTGAGCAGACTTGATGATGTCTTTTTCCTTGATGGCAGTTGTCCGAAGATAAAAAGATCTAGAAATCTGAATACCTTTTGGAAGCTTCGCCCCCAAACCCCTACGGGGTACGAGGCCCTAGATAGGTCGTTGGGCCGTTTAGAGAAATCTTCTTGTATAACACCATCTTTGGTCCGCCATTATTTTTTTATTGCACGTCCTGGTTTGATTATGCTTACTGGTTGTACGCAAGTACATGTTAGACGAACATAGAAGTATAAAAATATGATAAATTTAATGAGCAGTTGGACAATGCTAAGTTTAAGTAGAAACATCATAGTGATTACATAAATATTAGTGACATTATTATATTAAAATTAATTGATTAGCCATATTTAAAAATATGATACATTCATTTGGCTAACACTCTCAAGGTGTCTCAGGACTCTTTGGGGAGGAAAAGGAGCACGAAGAGTGAAAACCTGGCCGGTATGTTGGCTAGTTGTACCAGAATGTCGAAGTTGTAATGCTGGTCGATCCTCGGTATAGAATAT
Source organism: Iris pallida (assembly GCA_029216955.1). Lineage (NCBI taxonomy): Eukaryota > Viridiplantae > Streptophyta > Magnoliopsida > Asparagales > Iridaceae > Iris > Iris pallida. Next base: position 10,849,238 of record JANAVB010012599.1, read on the forward strand.
TCTTTAGAGACTATTCGAAATAAATCACTGTCTGCATGTTCTTGTCCATCGCAGAAGGTTTGGACGAAGCAGCTTCTGGTGTTGTGACGACAATTGACAGATTCGTAAGAGTGTCATCTACTTGAACCGGGTCCTAGCTACACAAATAGGTCTTGCCTGACCTAGTTTATCCTGTCATAGGTTCTTTATTTCAGTGTGATATTATATGGCATGGTTTGGACTTCTTCCCTTTGGACTTAGTAGCTTGTCGTTTTGTTGGTTGTGTCAAGTCCTACACGAGGTTGGGATTAACCCATATGCCTTTGCCTAACAATATCGTAAGTAACACCATTCCCGTCGCTTGATCGCATGCTGGCGGGAGGTTGACCACCTCCAGTGTTGCACTAGAAATCGGACAACACAGTCTTATACTACCACATTGGAGTGACTATTAAACCGAAGCAACTCCATGTTGGCAGTGCCCATTTTATCCTCGAAGTTGAGGGTGATGGCCTTTGAGTTAATAAGCTGCTGGATCTGGTTCTTCAACACATAGCACTCTCTTGTAGGGTGGTGGATGTACTCATGGAAAAGATAATATTTGGGCCATCGACCCTGCCCCCCTCTTTTGGAGTGTGTTGTTCTTCATCAGTATGTGAAAGATATCGATGACTTGATCGTTATCGAAGGAGTATGTTTCCTTTGGCCTAGGTGGTACCGGTGTCTTCGGTTTGGAAGACGCCGAACCTTTGGAAATTGATATGACAAGGGTCTCCATCCCTCTACCATTGCGACTACTATTGCTGCATTGAGGGGGTTTCTCTCCATATTCTGAGCCAGGTAGCTGGAGTCCAAGTAATTAGAAATCTTTCAAATTCTTCTCGGCTATGTCGGCGCTTGAGATGAATGTAGACCAGTCTCCATGCTGTGTTGTACCCATACAGAGACTGTTAGTAATAGGTTTCGTCTGCACATGTCCGTCAACACAGACTCTGGGATGCCAGGAGGCATATTCAGGACTGTCTGCCTGAAATGCTTTATAAGGACCCGTGTAGGCTCCTTATCCTTCTGGCCATGTCAATAAGGGTAGACATTTTCATGTCCATTCCTCCATCATAGAAGCTTGAGAGAAACGGTGAGCGAAAATTGCCAAGCGACATGATGCAATTGTCGGGGAGGCTGTAGAACTACTCGTAGGCGATGTCGGTTAAGGCCCAAATGAAGAGCTTGGCATGTAAGGCGTCATCCTAGGGTAAATGTGTCGTGATATGAACTGACAGGGGGGCCTTTCCACATCGAATAGGATCAATGACTGAGGCTTGTACATGGGAGAGAAGATGATATTATTCTACTATGGAGGATAATGTTGCCTTTTCTTGAGCTTCTATATCTTATCCAGTTATTCATGGAGTCGAGGCGAGATTGTAACTCCCAAATAGCTTTTTAGGTGTCATCAGTAGGTGCAAGATCTGATGAGCGAGTCATTGGAGTGATGCCAGTTGTCGGAGGAGCGACGAGGTTGGACTCTCCAATGGTCAAATGGTCCTGGATGGTTTCTCCCAGAGTCCTCGGCTGTGGTGGGGCATTGTTTACCCGGATGTCGAGTATGTCCTACGTCAAGGACTGCATCGAGGCACTCATGTTGTGCATTATAGCTTCCAAGACCTTAAAGTGCTGACTGTCACTAGATCCTCCTTCATTGTCGCCCATATATACCATTATTAGATGTGGTAAAGCAGACGAAGTGGTGGAATCCTCGTTTTCTTCTTGTGATCCTTTAGTCATACTATCCTCAAGGTAGGCTTACTTTGCTGTGTCCTCTTCAGACTCAGGATGATGGCTACTTAGAGCCCTTAATATTGTACAAACTTGTTGGGCGTCACCCCCAAGTATGTCGTGGGTAGCTCCCTGAAGATGGTTATTAACTACTAGAGGATTACCGACCCTATCCTGCAGACTTGCTTCGGAACTTGCGGGGATGCTAACTTTAGACTATAATGTGGAAGCCCTTGCCGTTGAGTGGGTTCTGAGGAACACTTCTTCTGAGGGCACGGCCAAACAAAAGATCTATGGTGGATGTTTTGACATACTGGTCGAGACTGAAGGGTTCGATGAGCCTACCTTTGAATTCTTCAAGGAATGAGACTTCCAGGCTGAGTAACATGAGGCAAAGCGAAGCTCATCTTTCTCTTTCTTTTGTAGTCATTGGAAGTCATACTGCTTTTCTAGGCTGCTACTTGGGCACAACAGCAGTTGATGGTGATACTAGTACAAGGCCCTTAGAAGGCACGTCATGTATAGTATTTGCTACCTTTGACTTACACTTGTGACTTATCTGGTCACGCAAGTCTGGTGAGGGAAGTTTCACATTTCTACCCTTTGTATGCAGAAAAAAGAGCCGAGGGCATCAGTGTACAAGTGGAGTTTTTGAACCCTGACCTAGGATAGCACCTAGGTCATTTATGGAATATTTTGGGAACTGACCCATCTCATGTGTATGACAAGGTTGGGTGCATGGGTCAGTCTGGTACAACCTCTTCCATCATAAGCATGTATTATTATTAATAGAGCATGCTGATGGTCAGTCGGATAAGTAGTTGCTTGAGCACGTACGACTCACACTGCCTTAGACTTTTTTGAACCAACACTCACTAGCATATAGTACAATGCGTCCATGTTATCCCCATGTCTAGAAGGCTAGTACACAGGTTTGTCACCATAGGAGATTATGTGGATGACATACTATTTTTTGTTCTTCGTGCGCATTTGTTGAGCAGCACCGGACGGACTTATTGGTCATTGAAGCATACGGGAACCATGCGTCTAGGTTTTGAAGAGACACTTTTTTTTCTTTGTGCCATCTTCTGCAAGCGCATAGTTTAAGAGATGGCGCTGTACTTTGATCGTCTTCGCTTCGCTTACCAAATTTTCTTTTGTTATGTATTTACTTTCATAGTTGGTAGTTGATTTGTCTCCGCCCAACGTATTGTACAAAGACTTATTACAGTTGATTATATAATATCTTTTATTCTTCATTTGTGGATGAGATTAGATTACTCTTGGTTTACTCTATTTTATAGCTTATGTATACATACGAGTTTCCATATATTGGAGTATACTTCGTATGTATGCAGCTGGCATGGATACGTACCTAGTCTTAAGTATTTTAGGACTGGGGCGTTTCAATGCGCCCAAGTCACCAGAGTGGACTGTGTGCCCATGCGCCCACTCTAGGCTCCTCCAGAAAGGGGCACATAGCTCTGTTTCAGGCCATGTGCCCAAGCCAGAACAGCCCCAGACTCGGTCAAACCCACGATCAATTGTGTACCGAAGCATACGGCCACGTCAGTCTCCACGAGCAGTCGTGCATCGAAGCATGCGGCCATGTCAACACCATGATCAACCCACGATCACGCAGTCTGCATACGCCTACACCTTATGCTTCCAAAGCAGGACCATGCGTCCACATGAAAACTAGGGTGTTTCCTCTTGTGGGCACATAACATCATTCTAGCTCAAGAATGACTATAAAATGGGGGCCTCATCCCTCTTCAAAATAGGGAACGGAGAGCATTTTCAAGAGCCAAATTGTCGTACTTCTTGCCAGTGAGCCGAAAGTTAGCAATTTTTTTAGGTTTTCTTCCACTTTTGTAATCGGAGTGTCAACGGAGTAAATGAGCAACTGCCGCTCGATCTCCATCATCCTATTCCCCATAATTCATTTTGTACTCGGGGATCCTCAGCACAGGATCTCTCAGGCGTACTCAATTTGTGGTGCCTTGTGCCAATAAAGAAAAGGCAGTGTTTCTTCTTCTTTTTGTGTGTGTGCACAAAAATGATGACTCTGCTGGGGACTACCTTTTCCTCTAACGAGAAGGTGGTGACGCAATCCGATACCGACAAAGTGGGGAGCACTCAGAAGATGCTGATTTTGAAGTTCGATCAGCAGACGTTCGAAGAGATGCTCTCGAAGGACGACTCTACTCCCTCAAAATCAGCGAAGCCAAACAAGTCTCACAAGACTTGGCTTCCGAAGGCTCGTAATACATATCCTGTCCGTGTCATAGCATATATGCAACTGACGGACTCTGTCACATGGGTGAATGGCTCCGCCATAGGAGCTACATAAATGAAGAAGGCTCACACCTTTCTGGGCTCTACTAGCCCAGCGACTTCTCTCTTGTGCAACCAACAACGGAGTGTTCAACGCTCGAGACTTGGCAAAAGAAAACACTAGGATGCCAAGAATCGGAGTGTTCAACACTGGACAAACCCAGCGAGGCTCACAAAAAAGGAGGCAAAGCTGGAAGAGAACATCACTACTCCACCAAGCATACGCCCAAAGCTATGCTCCCAAGAGGGTGTGTGGGAGCATAACTCTAGCTAGAAGGCTTTTGTCTTCGACAGACTGTGCATCCAGGCTCATGCGCCCAAGGCTATGCTCCCAGGCTCAACTGACCCATACTATGCGCCCACATCGAGGAAGCTTAGACATGCTGCCAAGAAGCATGCTTCCAAAGGGAGACTCCAAGGCCTATACGTCCGCAACAAAAAGACAGGCTCCAATGCGTATAGCACGGGGCTGTCTTCATGGTCATCACAGAACTTAGGTGTGGGGGTTGCCCCTGCACGTAAACTAAGTCTGGATGCGCCAACTCTCCTTACAAACCCACATGTAAAGCTCGACGATGCATGTGACATGGGTTTTAAGGCAAAACTTCCTTCCGTTGACTTACGCGACATGATAAATCATAGGCGTAAAGCGAGGGAGGACATAGCAATTCATGGTGTACATCTGTGCCCCAGTATTTTTATCAACTGTTGCTGCTCCAAAGCAGCAAAAGTGCCTCAGAGGCAGTCCGTGTTTCGACGCCTGCATTTCTCTGATGATAAAAATCCGCTGTGTGTTTCATCTAACATGGCTTCATGGGATCCCCCTTATGGAAGTCCCAATCAAAGACGGTGGACCACGAACCAAACTTTCTCTCTCAGTTCTGCGAATAAAAGAAGAAAAAGTCTGCCAACAGATAGCCGGCAGGCTGTCACATCTGAAGGAGTCTATATGGGTACTCTATCGAAGACGAGATTCTGTATAGATGACAAGGACTCCCAAGCTGGGGGTAGTATTCCTTCAGAGTCTGAAGCAAATAACCTTCATACTAGGGATAGCCTTCCAGACGATGATGACCTCTCCGAGTCTGACGGTAACTATCTACCTCACCTACCTGAAGATGAGGGACTTGTCAACTCAGAGACAGACAGTATCAGTACCAGTTGTACTGTTTCCTCTGTTCGTCCTCGCTTGTTACCTACATACATGGCAGACAGAGAAAGACCTGAAGAAACCAGTGATCAGACCAACAAACGGATAGAGGGTCTTGAAATAGCATTTGCTAAGATCACTGATATGCTTACCAGTATTGTAGCGGTCAAAGGTGCTGGAGCTGTTCCTCCACCTCAACAAAATGTCTTGGCTCACGTTAGTCTGGCTCATAGCAACAACCCACCTTCACTACCCAAGGAGTATCATTCCGTTGCACCTCCTCCAAATCTTGCAAATGCTGGGGGTGGTCCTTCACCAAGAACGCCTGACAACCGTACAACAGCCGTTTCCCAACACCTTCTCAATCAGCAGGATGTAATTGATTCTCTGGTTGCCCATCTTGACACCATCTCATACAAAGACGAGCTTCAGAAGATGGGGATATCTCAACCTTATCCTCCTAAATAGGAGAATGCTACTTTCCCTCCTAACTACAAGCTGCTAACGCTAAATTCATTTGACGGGATGACTTCTCCTCGTCAACACATGACATACTTCAACACGCAGACTCTACACTTACCCAAGAATGATCCATTCTTGTCAAAGCTGTTTATTATCACCTTGTAGGGGGTAGCTTTTGAATAGTTCTGCAGTCTGCCTGACGGTTGTATCAATTCTTTTAAAGACTTGGAGAGGTTGTTCCTCAATAGGTTTTACGAGAGTGGCATGCATGTTAGTATGTCCACCCTCATCGAAACCAAGCAAAGGAGGACTGAGTCTGTCATTGCTTTCATCGAACGCTTCAGAAGGCTAGAATTAAAGATGCCCTTCGGCATACCAGACTCAGAACTTATGGATACTTGTCAACATAACTTCCTTCCTACTGTGAAGTTCCGTTTGGGTATACATAAGTATAATACATGGCCCATTTTTATTTGGGCAGCTGATGCTGCTGAAAATGAATTTTCTAATCTGGAATTACTGGGGTTGAAAACACCCAAATCTGAAGACAAGGGCAAGCATCCTCAAAATATCTATGTCCGTGGGGGTAAAGGAAAAGAAGTCATAAAGGTCGACACTTCCAAGGGAGATTCCAATTCTCAGGGTGCCTCTGACAAACCTAAGGAGATTTCTTCTTTGACGAAGATGATGTCATTACCATTTTTCACACATTAACGAAGGATAACAAACTGAAATTGCCTCTACCACGACGTCCTGCAGAGGCGAACCAACTCAACGATCCTATGTACTATCTTTATTATCAGTACGTGCATCACTCTACTAAGGATTGCATCGTCCTAAAGAAGAAGATAAAACAGCTTATCGACAGCCAAGTGATCAACCTCGAAGATGAAGACAAGGTCGTATCTTCTAATATGATCTCTTTTCAGTTTGGTGACTTTCCTCCCACAGAAGTCCCAGACGGCGTGGTCCTGATCCCCAAGGCAATAATGGAAGTCGTCAACCTGTCGCCAGCTCGCAACTCAACCTTGGTGCCACTCACGACTGAACGTGGTGAGGTCATGTAGGTCCAGATGGTCATGTAGGTCCATCCGGACCTTGTGCAAGAAATGACGCATGAGGTGGTATCTCCCAAAGCAAAAAGGAAAAAATACAAGTCATGCCATATGGTGTCTTCTCCCATCTACAAAGTTCTATATGGCGAGACACAATCGGGGAAGGCTTACCTACGGACTTACGACCCCGCACAAGAAGAAACAGTACCTTTTCAAGCTCCTGCTGCCCCCATAAGTTCAGAAGTCGGCCCGTCTAAGCCTTCAACTACAGACAAAGCCAAGCAGAAGGAGACGCGATTTGACAAGTCTTTGAAGGTGCCAACTATCGAAGGCATGGATCAGCCCTACAACTTTGGCATACTGGCACAGCTGGCCAATACACCTGCCAGGTTGTCTCTATTCGATCTATTATGACTCTCCAAAGAATCGTAAAAGGCCTTAAGTGAGGCATTACTACATGCCGACTCTTGTCTCGTTGAAGTCAAAGCCACCGCTGAAGACCCTGTCTCCTGTCCCCACTGCCACAGTACTATAGAAGTGGTGCCCAATATCACTTTTTCACAGGAGGACATGCTACTAAAAATTAATCGTCATAGTAGACCTTTGTACTATACAGGGTATATCGGGGCGATTAAGGTGGATCGAATGCACATCGATCCAGGTTTCTCCCTCAGCATCATTCCTAGAAGTTTGCTTCAAATTATAGGAATCCCTCTGCATAAGCTATTTACAACCAATACAACTATCATGGCTTTCAATGCTGGGAAAAGCCACCCGTTGGACAAGATCCGTCTCAAGTGCCAGATCGGTGATCTCCGAACGGAGGTTTCTTGCTATGTGATCGATGCCAATATATCCTACAACATCTTGTTTGGATGTCCATGGATACATAAGAACATGATTGTTCCTTCCACACTTCACCAGTGCTTCAAGTACGTCAATAGCGATGGCGTAGTGAAGATAGAGTTTGCCGATGTCGATCCTTTTAAGGGCATCGAAGCCTACTATGGAGATTCGATACTTTACCAATATTAGCCCTCCAAGGATGACGGTAACGAAGCTGACAATGAAGCTGAAGAAAGTTCATCCTCCAATGATGGTCTCCTGATTATCTGAGTCAAAGGACGTACTACTCTAAAAAGTACTCCGAAGCCTCTCACAATCTAGGTGAAAAAGAAGAACCCTGATAAGGTCAAACCATTGACCATCAATCTCCGCAAGACACTGTAGAAGCATGAAAATTTCATTATAAAGCCTTATGCACCCAAGCCAAAAGAGGACATCTGCGACTAAGTGAAGCTCCTATATGCTCAAGTCATCCTGTGAAGCTCCTATGCGCCCATCATCCTGTGAAGCTCTATACGCCCAAGCCTGTGAAGCTCTATGCGCCAAAGCCACCCCCAGTGAAGGAGGGTGAATAGCCTAAAAAATGGCCATGCGCCCAAGTCTGACTCGGTCAAAGCCATGATCAAAACGTGCACCGAAGCACACGGCCATGTCAGTCTCCACAAGCAGTCGTGCACCAAAGTATGCGGCCAAGTCAACACCACGACTGACCCACGATCTCGTACCCTGAATGCTCCTCATGTGGGTGCATAACATTATTCCAGCTCAAGAACGACTATTAAAAGAGGCCTCATCCCTCTTCAAAACACAGAATGGAGAGCATTTTCAAGGGCCAAATTGCTGTACTTCTTGCTAATGAGCCGAGAGTTGGAAATTTTCTTAGGTTTTCTTCCACTTTTGTAATCGAAGTGTCAACGGAGTAAAGGAGCAACTGTCGCTCGATCTCCGTCGTCCCATTCCCTAGAATTCTTTTTTGTACTCGGGGATCCTCAGCGCATGATCTCTCAGGCATACTCGATTTGTGGTGTGTTACACCAATAAAGAAAAGATAGAATTTTCTTTTTCTTTTTGTGTGTGTCCATAAAAATGGTGACTCTGCTGGGGACTACCTTTTTCTCTGACGAGAAGGTGGTGACGCAATATGATACCGACAAAGTGGGAAGCACTTAGAAGATGTTGATCGTAAAGTTCGGTCAGCAGTTGTTCGAAGATATGCTCTCGAGGAATGGCTCTACTTCCTTAAAATCAGCGAAGCCAAACAAGTCTCGCAAGACTTGGCTTCCGAAGGCTCGCCGTTCATATCCTGCTAGTGTCATTGCAGATATACAACTGGAGGACTCTGTCACATGGGCTCATGACTCTGCCACAGAAGCTCCCCAAATATAGAAGGCTCACACCGTTCTGGGCTCTACTAGCCCAGTGACTTCCTTCCTGTACAACCAGCAACATAGTGTTCGACGCTCAAGATTTGGCAAAGGAAAGCACTACAATGCCAAGAATCAGGGTGTTCGACACTCTGGGCGAACCCAGCGAGGATCACAAACGAAGGAGGTAAAACTGGAAGAAAACAGTGCTACGCCACCAAGCATGCGCCCAATGCCATGCGCCCAAGGGGATGTTTGGGCTCATAACCCCAACCAGAATGCTTCTATCTTCAACAGACTGGACATCCAGGGTCATGCGCCCAAGGCTATGCACCCAGGCTCACTGGATCCATATTATGCGCCCCCATCAAGGAGGCTCAGACATGCTATCAAGAAGAATGCGTCTAAGGCCTCCAAGGCCTATGTGTCACGACCCGCCCCCAATTTTGGGATACGAGTACGTGGCCAAGTCCAGCCTACGCCGCAGCATCGGCGGTAGTACGCTGTCTATGATAACCATGGTCCACAACAAGCACAACACGCATATATATCATCCACAACTAAGCCAGCAAAATCACTAAAATATCCAATAGTCTCAATATTATAAAAAATCCACTACAACTCAGAAAGTCTCGGGAACAAACTCGGATAACATAAAATAAAATAGACAACTAACTCCATAACTATAACTACTAACTAATGCGAATCCATAAGGAAGAAAATATGCTAATTCGCATCAGTGCTGGAACCGGGTACGCCAGTGACGTCAGTGTCGCCAATATACTCACCGTAGACCTCGGGGCAAATCTCTTCGTCTAAAGCTGAAAAATAGTTATCCAGTCAGGATTGGAGCAAGATCACCATAACACTACATTACACAATATATTATACAAGCATGAAGAAACGTTAAAAGGAATTTAACTAAAGATAAGTTTAGGCATGATATTGTATGATGAGAAAGTACCTTTGAGACATGATAATAATATGAAGGTAGACTTGACATACCACTAAGACATGATGACAATAAGAAGGTAGACTTGACAAAAGAAGAACAACAGACGACATGGCAACAATAATTAAGTCATGTGTATTGTGTGTTTTAGAATACCAACTTTCAGCATACGGACGGCTTGGGATATCCGTCAGTCATACGTGTGGTGCATGACTGATATTATGCAATCAAGGTATAGTGAGTCTGTATTCAATTCGTTGACCACATGCTTACTTGTTGTATTCTCCCGTCCGACTCACTCACAATACATATCCACTACGATAAACATTAGCAATACGATAAACTGTAAACAATAGAAAACAATGAGGAAGACATGAACATGTATGTATATCCAACCGATTCTAACTCTCGTGCACAACAGTAATCATGAACAATGACAATCATGAACCATAATGGAGAAATAGTGAAAAGATGACAAGAAGATACATGCAGTATAAAATAAAGGAAGCATAGGTCATAGTGATACTTGCCTACTCCGATAGATGATAAAGTCACAAGTCAAGACGTCGTAGCCCGATCTACCCCGACACAAAAATAATCACAAGTTAGATCAACGATTCCCACTCTAAAAATCCTAGAAAGTGGCTAATGGGTTAAATCAATTAATACTATTCTAATCCTAGAGTAAATCATCTAAAATCCTATTTTAACCTATTTAATTCTGAAATAACATTCTACACACAAATATTTGGCCAAAGAAATTCACGGTTCCAAATTCGGGACTCGTGGCACACAAACCGAGACATACTATTGACTAACTAGTCAAACATTATGAATTCAAAGTTTGAGTGTGCAACATGATAGATTTCAGTGTCATGAGTGCACTGGAATCGACCGTGCCGCAAAATCACGATTTGGTCAAAAGTTATCGCCATTATGGTTAACCATGACCAAATCGATGAAACGTTGACCAAATCTGAATTTTATGAATAAAATAAAATACTAGATGAAACTCTAAATTTCTGGAAAAATTATATGTTGTAGAGCTTGGTGTCAGCTTTTCAAAACTTTAAACGGATCACGAAACGGAGTTCGAGATTGCTAGAAATCTCGAAAACCGTACGACGTGTTGATTTTTGGACAACTGACACTCAAATAATTATTCAGAAATTTGAGATCAAAATACCAGAAAATAAATTATATATTCAGAAACCTAACCTCAATACGCTTCTAACAAAAAAAAACGGCATGCCAAAAGGATGTCTAGATCAACGGCAATCACTCCGCGAAGTCGAAGATCCCAATCAAACTCTCCTACTAAAAGCTGCTGAATAAAATAGGGTTTTCGGGAAATCTAATCAACTATTAATATATATAGGGGAGAGAGAGGGTTGGCGGCTGGCTTTGAGGCGGCTGGGGGGACACGTGTCACGATCGTGCGCACCACGCCCAGATCCAACAGCCCAGATTGGAGCCGGCTAGGATGGGCGGCTCCGAGTTTAACTCAGATTCTAATATGGCTCGGAGACCGAGCTCCCCGCCCCCTATCACTGTCACGTGGGCCCGCCCTCCCACTTTCAGTGGCTGACGGGTGGGCCCCCCACGGCTGACTGGGTATTATATAGTAGAAAATAGATTTTAAATTACAGAAAATTAAATAAAAATAAAGAAAAATCCTAAAAATTCCAAATAAATCCCAGAAAATTCCTAGAAATTCCTAAAAAAATCTAGAAAATATATTAGGGGTTCTAGAGCCCAAATAAATTATTTGGCCTCAAAAATACTCTCGGGTGCCTTTACAACAATTCCTAGAAGCTTAAGAAAATAATAAAACCATATATAAAAATTATCTAAAATCTCCTAAAAATTCAAGAAATTCTAAAATAATAAAATAATACCCTAGACGCTGTCTGGGGACCCTGGGGACCACATATGTCCTAGTTTTACTATACTTAAGCTATAGGCTTAGGGACACACCCTTGTGATCCCAATCAAATCTCCATTTACCTACGATTCAAACCATTATATAAATAATAATAATAAAGAAAATAAATAAATAAATAAATAAGAATAAAAAAATGCTCTCTAAAATAAATAAATAAAATTTGGGAGACAAGTGCTACAAACTATCCCCCTTAAAAGATTTTTGTCCTCAAAAATCAAAACATCACAAATAGCATAGTATAATACCTAACTCTTATAAGCACTAATTTCTCAATCTAAGTCACGGAGAGATAATGGCTAGGAACATAAGGGAACTAACAACTAACTAAGTATGCATAATAACTCAAACTAAAGAAGGCTCTACGAACTCGGTACTCTCTGCTGTCGATCCCTCGGGTTCGAGAGTAGCATATGGGTTAGCTACCCTTTTCCCCTTACGGATCGCACTGCGCCTGGTCTCAACCATTGCAAAATAAAAGGAAGAAAAGGATATGGTTAGAACGGTAGATCCAAACATATCGAAGAAATCTCGGACGGAATCAAGCAGGATGCAAATTAAGAGACAATAAGATCTTAAGATAAAATAGACTCATAAGGTTAGAAGTCCTATTTTGTGGATGATATAACCTCCTAACTTCAAATCTATTCGCAGGCTCGTAGTAGTACAGCTAACTTAAGCACTACCACGAGTTCGCAGTCTTTTGCGAAATTGGACCTGCATGGGCCACCATTAAAACTTGCCACGACCCGCTCCCAATTTTGGGATACGAGTACGTGGCCAAGTCCAGCCTACGCCGCATCATCGGCGGTAGTACGCTGTCTATGATAACCATGGTCCACAACAAGCACAACACGCATATATATCATCCACAACTAAGCCAGCAAAATCACTAAAATATCCAATAGTCTCAATATTATAAAAAATCTATTACAACTCAGAAAGTCTCGGGAACAAACTCGGATAACATAAAATAAAATAGACAACTAACTCCATAACTATAACTACTAACTAATGCGAATCCATAAGGAAGAAAATATGCTAATTCGCATCAGTGCTGGAACCGGGTACGCCAGTGACGTCAGTGTCGCCAATATACTCACCGTAGACCTCGGGGCAAATCTCTTCGTCTAAAGCTGAAAAATAGTTATCCAGTCAGGATTGGAGCAAGATCACCATAACACTACATTACACAATATATTATACAAGCATGAAGAAACGATAAAAGGAATTTAACTAAAGATAAGTATAGGCATGATATTGTATGATGAGAAAGTACCTTTGAGACATGATAATAATATGAAGGTAGACTTGACATACCACTAAGACATGATGACAATAAGAAGGTAGACTTGACGAAAGAAGAACAACAGACGATATGGCAACAATAATTAAGTCATGTGTATTGTGTGTTTTAGAATACCAACTTTCAGCATACGGACGGCTTGGGATATCCGTCAGTCATACGTGTGGTGCATGACTGATATTATGCAATCAAGGTATAGTGTGTCTGTATTCAATTCGTTGACCACATGCTTACTTGTTGTATTCCCCCGTCCGACTCACTCACAATAAATGTCCAATATGATAAACATTAGCAATACGATAAACTGTAAACAATAGAAAACAATGAGAAAGACATGAACATTTATGTTTATCCAACCGATTCTAACTCTCGTGCACAACAGTAATTATGAACAATGACAATCATGAACCATAATGGAGAAATATTGAAAAGACCACACGAAGTAACATGCAGTATAAAATAAAGGAAACATAGGTCATAGTGATACTTGCCTGCTCCGATAGATGATAAAGTCACAAGTCAAGACGTCGTAGCCCGATCTACCCCGACACAAAAATAATCACAAGTTAGATCAACGATTCCCACTCTAAAAATCCTAGAAAGTGGCTAATGGGTTAAATCAATTAATACTATTCTAATCCTAGAATAAATCAACTAAAATCCTATTTTAACCTATTTAATTCTGAGATAACAATCTACACACAAATATTTGGCTAATGAAATTCACGGTTCCAAATTTGGGACTCCTGGCACGTAAACCGAGACATACTATTGACTAACTAGTCAAACATTATGAATTCAAAGTTTGAGTGTGCAACATAATAGATTTCAGCGTCATGAGTGCACTGGAATTGATCGTGCCGCAAAATCACGATTTGGTCAAAAGTTATCGCCATTATGGCTAACCATGACCAAATCGATGAACCGTTGACCAAATCTGACTTTTATGAATAAAATAAAATAATAGATGAAACTCTGAATTTCTTGAAAAATTATATTTGTAGAGCTTGGTGTCAGCTTTCCAAAACTTTAAATGTATCGCGAAACGGAGTTCAGGATTGCTAGGAATCTCGAAAACCGTACGACGTGTTGATTTTTGGACAACCGACACTCAAATAATTATTCAGAAATTTGAGATCTAAATACCAGAAAATAAATTATATATTCAGAAACCTAACCTCAATACGCTTCTAACAAAAAAACGGCACGCTAAAAGGATGTCTAGATCAACGGCAATCGCTCCGCGAAGTCAAAAATCCCAATCAAACTCTCCCACTAAAAGCTGCTAAATAAAATAGGATTTTTGGGAAATATAATCAACTATTAATATATATATAGGGGAGAGGGAGGGTCGGCGGCTGGCTTTGAGGCGGCTGGGGGGACACGTGTCACCATCGTGCGCGTCCCGCCCAGATCCAACGGCCCAGATTGGAGCCGGCTAGGCTGGGCGGCTCCGAGTTTAACTCGGATTCTAATCTGGCTCGGAGACCGAGCTCCCCGCCCCCCTATCACTGTCACGTGGGCCCGCCCTCCCGCTTTCAGTGGCTGACGGGTGGGCCCCCCGCGGCTGACTGGGTATTATATAATAGAAAATAGATTTTAAATTACAGAAAATTAAATAAAAATCAAGAAAAATCCTAAAAATTCTGAATAAATCCCAAAAAATTCCTAAAAATTCCTAGAAAAATCTAGAAAATATTTTAGGGGTTCTAGAGCCCAAATAAATTCTTTGGCCTCAAAAATACTCTCGGGTGCCTTCACAACAATTCCTAGAAGCTTAAAAAAATAATAAAACCATATATAAAAATTATATAAAATCTCCTAAAAATCTAAGAAATTCTAAAATAATAAAATAATACCCTAGACGCTGTATAGGGGCCCTAGGGACCACATATGTCCTAGTTTTACTATACTTAAGCTATAGGCTTAGGGACACACCCTTGTGATCCCAATCAAATCTCCATTTACCTACGATACAAACCATTATATAAATGATAATAATAAACAAAATAAATAAATAAGAATAAAAAAATGCTCTCTAAAATAAATAAGAAAAATTTGGGAGACAAGTGCTACACTATGCGCCCATAGCAAAAAAACAGGCCCCAACGCGTATAGCATGGGACTGTCTTCAAGGACATCATAGAACTTAGGTGTGGGGGTTGTCCTTACACGTGAACTAAGTCTGGATGTGCCAACTCACCTTAGGAACCTGCATGCAAAGTTCGACGATGCATGCAACATGGGTTGTAAGGCAAAACTCCCTTTCGCTGACTTGCACGACATGATAAATCATAAGCGTAAAGCAAGGGAGGAAATAACAATTCATAGTGCACATCCATGCACCAATATTGTTATCAACTATTGCTGCTCCGAAGCAACAGGAGTGCCTCAAAGAAAGTTCGTATTTTGACGACTGTATTTCTCTGATGATGAAAAGCCACTGTGTGTTTCATCCAACATGGCTTCATGGGGTCCCCCTTACGGAAGATCCAATCAAAGATGGTGGACCACGAACCTAACTTTCTCTCTCAGTTTCACGAGAAGAAGAAGTCTACCAACAGATGGCCGGCAGGCTGTCACATCTGAAGGAGTCTATATGGGTACTCGGTCAAAGGCAAGATTCCGTATGGATGACAAAGACTCCCAAGCTGGGGTAGTATTCGCTCAGAGTCTGAATCGGATGAGCTTCACACTGGAGGTAGCCTTCCAGAGGATGACGATCCCTCCAAATCTTATGGCGACTATCTACCTCCTCTACCTGAAGATGAAGGACTTGTCCACTCGGAGACAGAAAGTATCAGCACCAGTTGTATTATTTTCTCTATTCATCATTACATGTTATCAACATACATGGCAGACAGAGAAAGACCTGAAGAAGCCAGTGATCAGACCAACAAACGGCTAGAGGGTCTTGAAACAACATTCGCCAAGATCACTGATATGCTTACCAATATCATGGCTTTTCAAGCTGCTAGGTCTGTTCCTCTACCTCAACAAAATGTCTCGGCTCACGCTAGTCCGGCTCATAGCAACAACCCTCCTTCACTATAAAAGAAATAGCATTTCGTTGTGCCTCCTCCAAATCTTGTAAATACTGGGGGTGGTCCTTCGCGAACGATGCCTGACAACCGTTCAGCAGCCGTTTTCCAACACCTGCTCAATCAACAGGATGTAATTGATTCTCTGGTCGCCCGTCTCGGCACCATCTCACATAAAGATGAGCTTCAGAAGATGGGGATATCTCAACCGTTTCCCTTGAGTGGGAGAATGCTACTTGTCCTCCTAACTATAAGCCGCTGACGCTGAATTCATTTGACGGGTTGACTTTTCCTCATCAACACATGACATTGTTTGCCATTGATTATAAAAGAACAGAACAATTTTATGGGAGGACTGGACTTTTACTTCACAATACAAACTCGCTCGTACAAAGAAAGCCTAGGGACGAAAACCTAGGTACAACAATCTAAGTACGTTTGTTTATTTTTGATTCTGGGGGTGACGATAGAGGCTCAAAAAAGCGACGACAGCTCTGCCTTACTCCTTGGACGTCAGACGTAGCCTTGGCTCTGGTGAAGAAATGCTCTCGGGATGCGTGAGAAGAATCCTCTGTGCGTGCCCTTATCTCTCTGTGTGTTCAGCCTTCGGGATCTCTAGGTGTCAAGAAAATCCTCTCTCCGATCTCTCCTCTGGTCCTCCGGTTCTTCCGTGTTTGCAAGGGAATGGCACCTTGCTATTTATAGAAGTGGGGGTGTGATCATTAGGGTTTGAAATGATTTCTTCCTTAAAAAGTCGGCGGCCAATCATCTGGACCATTAATCTTGATTGCATTACATTTGGACAGTTAATTCTTGATTGCGCCAAATCCGTATGGGCAATTAATGCTAATTGTAATGAATGTTCATAATTTGTTATGACAAGCTCGGATCTCCCGCCACGTGTTCAATTTGCTTAATTACAACAAATCTGATTTGATCCGTGTAATTATGGTGATTGTACTAAATCTGGTTGTTATGATTTACGAGAAGCCATAATTCCGAGGGAATAAGACAGCCACGTGTCTCAACTGTCATGAGGATTGCCACGTGTCTCGTCTGACAGAGTCGTATGAGTGCGGCCTCTAAGTGAGCCATATACAGGTGGCCCTTTCACAATCCTAGTCGTATGAAGGTAGCAGCCGCATGAAGGTGGTAGACGTATGAGGATGGGCAACCGTATGAAGATGGCAGCCACATGAAGGTAGAAGCCACATAGGAGTGGCAGCCGCACAGGAGTGGCAGTCGCATGAAGATGGCAGCCGTATGAGAGAGGCAGCCGCATGAGCATGGCAGCCGCATGAACGTGGCAGCCGCATAGGGAGCTTCGGGGTCGGTGGATCGTGCCAGCTGTAACAAAGATTTTTTTTCGTTTACCTAGGAATACGCCATCATGTCAGAGTCATTATTTCGACTTTATGTCAGAGCTGTCACTTGTCAGAGCTGCCGTTAGGGCATTTAATACGGCAATTGCTTTGTGGCCACCTGTAGAGGAGAACTACTTAGGGACATGTAGCTCTTTTCTAAGCCGTATGGAGCTATCCGAGCCGCATAAGATTCCTGAGCCGTATGCGGTTTCTGAACCGTATGAAGCTTCTGTACCGCCTGAAGCTTCTGGGCCGCATGAAGTTTCTGGGCCGCATGACGTTTCTGAGCCGCATGAAGTTTCTGAACCGCATGAAGCTTCCTGGGTTTTGTGAGCCCCATGAAGATTCCTGGGTTTTGAGCCGCATGAATCTTCATGTTGATTTTCGGGCCGCATGGAGAATCTTCTTCTTTTTTTGCGCTTGTCAGGGATCATATCTCGCAAGTCAAGGACATCTCTGTCAACCTTTGCACTCGTTTTATAGGCCCGGGTATCCCGAGCACACGAGTTTGTTGGCACCATGTTTGCTCCCTGATGTGGGGCTAGCAAAATACTGCTCTGGATCGTTGCAGGGAGACTTCTGGGACTATCACATTTGCTTCCCGATCTGAGGCTAGTAGGGAGACTTTTGAGAACCACACTGTCCGTTTTCTGTCGGGGGCTGGACACGGGCGTTCTGTACAAATTTCCATCAGAGGCCCGCATGACAGTTAGCGGTACTCTCTGATGGTCAGTAATTTGGACAGTTGACTGGGCTTGTTGAGCCCGCACTACCCTAGACTTCTTCGACTTAGCACCCGAAGGTGAATAGTCGGAAGAGTCCAAGGAGGGAAGAGATTTGGTGCCCTTTTCAAAGGAGGCAAGGGGGCTCTATTTATAGAATGGAGTGAGCCCTTTCTTTTTTCTCCTTTTCGATGTGGGACTAAAAGCAGTATTTTCCCTGCTTCTACAAGACCCCCTTCAAAGTTTTCAAATTACAAATTTGGAATACTTTGAATAAGAAACATGGAAAGTAGAGTTGCTTAGGTGTAGCAATCCTATCAGAGGTAGCATGGACGTGATAGGTTTGGGTATTTCTGTTGGAGATTTTAAGTGGACTTATTATCCTTGGCGTACCTTAGTTTTAGGTACGGATGATAAGTTGAGAGAGGGAACCATCATATTTACTCCGAGGTGGTGAGAACATGGTAAATATAGGGTTGATGGTAATAAGGACATGGTAGGAGTGGACCCAAACGAGGATACATAGAACAACTTCGCGATGAGGGGGTTGTGGAAGTTCTTGGTATTGAAAGAATGCGAGAGAGAAGCTGGGCTCCCAAGACATGATAAGGAAAGAGTGGCATATACTAAAAAACTTAGTACAACATTTGTGGTCGACTGCGGACATTTGTGGTCAACAGAGGACATTTGTGGTCAACATAGGACATTTTTGGTCATCGGAAGACATTTGTGGACCTATTATCCTTGACGTACTCCGGTTGTGGGTACAGATAATAAGTCGAGAGATAAACCAACATACTTACTCAGAGGTAATGAGGACATGGTAAATATGAGGGTTTCTTCGATGGATCCTTCCCACTCAGAGGTAATGAGGACATGGCTGGAGTGGGCTCCATGAAGGGGTACATAGAACTGTAGAACCCTAGAGGGGGGGTGAATAGAAAAATAAAAAATAACTGACTACAAGAAGCGATATATGACCTATAAAAAGAGAGAGTAGGAAGATCAAACACAAGATGTATCCTGGTATCCTCGCTTGAGGCAATCCAGTCCCGGAACTCTCTCCGGCTTAAATTCGCTATTTAATCAAATAGTACACACGAGTTTGGATCCGAAGAAATTGCCAACTTCAACACGAGTTTGGATCCGAAGACTCGCCAACTTCAATACACGAGTTTTCTTACGAAGGCTCGCCAACTTCAAACAGATGAGAAGAGAACTTGTTGATCTTCTAACACGTGAAGATCGAAAATTACAACTCATAAATACTCTAGCACTTTGGGAGATGATGACAATTGAAGATTGAGTAGAGTACTAATGGTGAAGCTCTTTTGTTGTTGAAAAAATTTTAAGCTTGGAAGAGGTAGCCTTTATGAGGAGAGACTAAAGCCCCTTTTATACAAATCCAAAGTCATAAATGGCATTCAGCCATCAACCGGATTATCCGTCGGATTTCAACGAAAATCCGTCGAATTATCCGGTCAATAGTAACGGTCATAAAAAGAGCCGTTAGATGTATTAAATACAGCTGCCAGCAGCCGTTGGATTTGAAATTAAAAGTTGTAAATAAGTCAAGCGGATTATCCGTTGGATTTTAGCGGAAGTCCGACGGATGATCCGAACTTCTGCTCACAAACATGCTATGAGAGGTTCGGATTATCCGTCAGATTTCAGCGAAAGTCCGGTAGATGATCCGAACTTCTGCTCACAAACTTGCTGTGAGAGGTTCAGATTATCCGTCGGATTTTTGCGGATATCCGTCGAATGATCCGAATTTCTTCTTACTAACTTGCTATGAGGGGTTCGTATTATCCGTAGAATTTTAGCGGATGTCCGTCGGATAATTCGAACTGCTACTCACTAACTTGCTGTGAGCGATCAGATTATCCGGCAAATTTATCCGAAAATCCGTCGGATTTTTCGTCTCCTCTGAGAGACGTTTACTTCACCATTTCTACCTTTATGCAGTCATCCTAGCAAAGTACGTACAAAGATTCCTAGACATTTACAGACTCAGGAAAAGAACAGGGATAAGAACTGTCTTCTTTGTAGTCTTCAAGCTGGATCTTTTTGCATGGTCTGGTTCATAGTCTTTTGTATTTCTCTTTGTTGTAGTATATCATCATCTTGATAATAGAGAATTGCAGGGCTCCATGGTCTTTGATAAGCTTTATGGAATTTGCATGGAGATTTCTTTCTTCTATTCTTGTCTTTTTGGAACTGCTTGTGAAAAGTACAAACTAAAGACGTACAAGGGTTATTGTGAATAATGTATCAAAATCGATGTGACAACAAACTCCCCATTTTGATAATTGATAAAAAAATATAAAAAGTAGCTCCCCCGTAATTATGGATCTCCCCCTCAATACGATTTCTCCCCCTTTGTCAGTTAATCAAAGATGGTGAGGAAAATATAGAACAATAAAGCATATATGTGTAGGGGATATAATAGTAAACAGAAATGCATAAGAGAAACATTCATTAATAAAAGCAGGGGTACAATAACTGGGCTTAGAAAGCCCAACCACAACACACAACTAAAAACAGAATTTAAAAGTCCCGTAGGACAGCAGAAAACATACTAAAAAGTCCCCGAAGGACCACACAAAACAAGACTAAACACATCATCATCAACTTTCAGGCGCATGAGAAGGGCCTGCCTCCTGATCTTTATCATCCCGGGGAGCAGTGGTAAAGGAGCTATAAGGGTCGACGCCATCCGGGTACATGAAACCATAGATGTTGGGATCAGTGAAGCGAGGGCCAGAAAAATCAGGATGAGGAGTGTTAGGATTGAGAAAAGGAGTGTGCTCCTCAAACATGCGCTAAATATAGTAGGCTTGATCCATAATGCCGTGGAGGCTAAGGGTGCCGAGTCCCCGAGTGTTGGCCTGAAGGCACTCATGGGTAGAGAGAGAACGACAAACTTACGATAAATGTAGCGGCAAACATCATGAGTGAGGAGGGACGCCGGAGGAGATGCAGGTCCACCGGCAACAGCAGCAAGATCAGTAGGAGGAGCAACAGCAGGACCCGCACGAGCATGCCCCTTTGATTTGGCAAGAGGGAAAGGACGAGGATCACCAATCGGACAGTGAGTAAGATCAACACCATTGGCTTCGAGGATCAAAGTGATGTACATGCCAAAAAGTAGAGAACGATGAGGAGTCCCTGATAAGCATCATGGTATAGATGATGGATTTGGCCAGTGAAAAGGGTTGTCTGGCGACCAGATAGTACATGCAGATGAGTTCTTCAGCAGTCATGCTGTCCATGTGTCCAGATTTTGGGGTCAGAGTGTGGCAGAGGATGCGATGCATGTCATAGAAGAATGGACTAAGATCCTTGTCCTCCGAGCGTTGAACAAGAGAGCCACCACAGATGTTGAAGAGGAACTCCTCATAAGACATGTCAGGAGAGAAGGAGATGTGGTCTATGGTGCTCGGAAGGGAACGATGTACCTTGCGCTCATCAAGACCAAGGATGGTAGCCAAGGATGCGACAGTGACGGTGATCTTGACGCCACCAACCTTAGTCTCGAACTCGGGAGTTTCCTTGGCGGGAACAAGATTGCAGTAGAACATGCAGACGGCATGCGGATAGTAGTCAACCTGACGCTCGAGGAGTGCATCGATGCAGGAGAAGCGGAAGAAATCTCGATGGTCTTTTATGTTGATCCACGAGATGGGTTTCCCGGAGCAGACAAGAGCCTTGTGGTAGAAGGAGAACCATTCATGGGAATGGAAAGCCGACTTAAAGATGAGTGGATTGTAGTCTTGAGTAGGAGAAGGAACAAAAAGAGCAAGGGAAGGATGCTGAGCGGAGGAGGAGCTTCCGTCATGGAGTTGACGCTTGGTGTGAGAAGCCATAGAGGAAGAGAGAGTGAGAGGAATTTAGGGAAGGTTGGAAAGACAAGGGAAGAAGTATATAGGGGGTAGAGAGGTGTAATGAGGAGTTATGATGGTTGAGAACGGATAGAGAGGAAGGGGAACGGATAGAGAGAAAAGGGAACGGATGGAAAGGCAGCCGACGCTTCGATTTCTGCGTCTGTACCACGCGAACAGAAAATCCGACAGATTTATTCGAAAATCCGTCGAAAAATCCGGATGAAGATGAGATCGAATTTAAAGCGAGTAGGTGGTGGGTCACATCTCATAAATGTGGCAGCCGTTCGCGGTCGGATTTGGCGGAGGACATTAAATGCAGAAAATTTGTCGAATTACCGCAGTAATCCGGCAGATTATCCGAACTTGGACCTCAGAAAGCTGCTGGAATTGATCGGATGATCCGACGAAATGATGCAGAAATTCATCAAAAAATCCAAAAAATACAGAAAAAGTCCAATTGGAGAGATCGAGGAGACCGATTTTACGACAAATGTAAGTGAATCGATCTTCAGAGAGAGGTCTGGTAAAAATATCAGCAAGTTGATGAGTGGTGTCAACAAATTCAAGACAAATATCACCTTTAAGTTGTTGATCCCGTAGAAAGTGGTGTCTTATTTCTATGTGTTTGGTGCGTGAGTGACAAATCGAATTTTCGTGAGATTAATGGAGCTAGTATTATCACATTTGATAGGGATGCAATGAGAAGAAATACCATAATCTACTAGTGTCTGTGTCATCCAAAGAATTTGTGCACAACAACACCCTGCCGCGATGTATTCAGCTTCGGTGGTAGAAAGAGCTACGGAGTTTTGTTTCTTGCTAAACCATGATACCAAGGATTTACCCAAAAAGTGACATGTGCTGCTAGTACTTTTTCGGTCATGTTTGCAGCCGGCAAAATCCGCATCCAAGAAGGCGTGAAGCTCAAAGGATGAGGATTTTAGGTACCATAGCCCCATGTTAATGGTGCCCTTGAGATACCGAAAAATGCGTTTTACGGCACACAGGTGAGATTCTTTGGGATTTGCTTGATAACGTGCACACAGACATACACTAAACATGAAATCAGGACAACTAACAGTGAGATAAAGTAAGCTACCGAACATACCTCGATAGTTACGAATGTCGACCGATGTGCCCTCTTCATCATTGTCAAGCTTTGTCGTTGTTGCCATAGGAGTCCTCATTGATTTGGATGAGTCGAGTTCGAAACGCTTGAGGAGATCCTTCGTATATTTTGCTTAATTGATGAAGGTTCCTTTGGGTCCTTGTTTGATTTGTAAGCCCAAAAAGAATGATAGTTCACCCATCATGCTCATTTCAAATTCTTTTTGCATTACATTAGCAAATTCTACACAAAGTGCATTATTAGTAGAACCAAAAATGATGTCATCGACGTAAATTTGTACTAACAGAAGTGTGCCATTGTGGGATTTGATAAAAAGTGTCGTGTCCACTTTGCCCTTAGAAAAATTTTGGGAAACAAGAAAGGAGCTAAGACGCTCATACCAAGCACGGGGAGCTTGTTTGAGGCCATAGAGGGCTTTGTGTAGTTTGAAAACATGATCAGGAAATTGAAAATCTTCAAAGCCAGGAGGTTGCTTAACATAAATTTCCTCTTTAATAACACCATTGAGAAAGGCACTTTTAACATCAATTTGAAAGAGTTTGAAATTATTAAAGCAACCAAAAGCGCATAGCATACGAATGGATTCAAGACGTGCAACCGGAGCATAGGTTTCGTCGTAGTCAATGCCTTCCTCTTGGTTATAGCCTTGAGCAACCAATCGGGCTTTGTTACGAGTCACTAACCCATCTTCATTAAGTTTATTTCGAAACACTCATTTAGTTCCAATAATGGGGTAATTGCTAGGTTTAGGGACAAGTTCCCAAACCTTGTTTCGTTCAAATTGATTTAGCTCTTCTTGCATCGCTATCATCCAAAATTTATCATGAAAGGCATCATTAAAATTTTTAGGCTCTATTTGAGAGATAAAAGCTACATTTGTGCAAAGATCATGAGTGGAGGATCTAGTGCTTACACGGGACGAAGGATCTCCAATGATAAGCTCCTTAGGATGATTGGTAACAAATCTCCATTCTTTCGGGAGATCCTTTTGAGGAGGCTCGAGTGGTGGAGACACTTTTGTTGGAGAGGTCACAACTTCATTATTAGATGAAGAAGGACGATCTCCAATAGTGGAGTTTTCAAAACCAAATGAGATGTCATCAATATCATCGGAAGAAGAAAATGTAGAAGAGTTAAGTTCATTAAAAGAGACATTGATTGACTCTTCGATAACAAGACTTCTTTTATTAAAAACACGAAAACCTTTACTATGAATTGAGTACCCAAGGAATATTCCTTCATAGGCTTTTTCTTCAAATTTGCCTAGGTTGTCCTTGGTATTCAAGATAAAACAGTTACATCCAAAAACTTTAAAATATTCAATAGAAGAAATTTTGTCAAACCAAAGCTCATAAGGAGTCTTTTTAGAAATAGGTCTAATCAAGACCCTATTTATAACATGACACGCCGTGTTAACGGCTTCCGCCCAAAAGAATTGGGGGAGCTTATATTGGTTTAACATAACCCGGGCCATATCGCCAAGGGTTCTATTCTTTCTCTCCACAACACCATTTTGTTGAGGAGTTCGAGGACAAGCAAAATCGTGTCCAAAACTATTCTTTTCGCAAAAACTTTTAAAATTGGTATTATCAAATTCACCTCCATGATCACTTCTAATCTTGTTAATAGAAAAATCTTTTTCATTTTGAACACGTTTACAAAAAGCAACAAATTCACGAAAGGTATCGCTTTTGCAAACAAGAAAAATAATCCAAGTAAATCTTAAAAAATTATCAACCAAAACAAAAGCATAAAGCTTGTCTCCAAGACTAGCAACTCTACTAGGACCAAAGAGATCCATATGAATAAGTTGAAGAGGTCTAGAGGTACTCACAGAGTTGATGGATTTGAAGGATGACTTGGTCAACTTACTCTTCTCGCATTCTTCACACATCATATCCTTCTTGAACGAGATACTTGGGAGTCCTCTTACGAGCTTCTTGGTAGCAAGATGAGAAATGGTATCCATGTTGGCATGTCCGAGCCTCATATGCCAAAGCCAACTCTCATCGTTTTTAGCAACTAAGCACCTGTCATTGTTAGTGTCTTCGACAAGATATAAAACATAGATATTGTTTTCTCTAACGCCTTCATAAACAATAGATCCACTTAAACTATCGGTAATGAAACATTTGAGCTTAACAAACTTGATCTCATAACCATTATCGGTAAGATGACTAATACTAAGAAGATTGTGTTTAAGATTAGTAACAAGACACACATTCTTAATACAATGATAAGGAGGGGAACCGATATTACCATTTCCTATAATGTGACCTTTAAGATTGTTACCAAAAGAGACATGTCCTTCCTTCTTCATCGATAGCGTTGTAAATAATGAAGCATCCCCGGTCATGTGCCGTAAACAACTGCTATCGAGAATCCACTTGCTTCTAGCATGAGAAGGACTCTTCACCTACAACATAAGTTGAAGATGAATATTTTGGTACCCATGATCGTATGGGTCCTTGAGTGTTAGTCTTAGGAACCCACTTAAAAACTTTCTTATCAACTAGTTTCCTTGTATGACAATAATTGGTCGTATGTCCAAGCAAGCCACAGTAGTTGCAAATCATAGAGGATTTAGAAGAAGGTGTAAAAGTATCATGCATAAGTGAATTTCTAGTGCGAGGAGTTCTATTAGTATTATGATGATGATAATAAAAGGCATGATGCGAAGTGTTTTTCTTAACAAATGGTCCTTTCCTTGTATTAGAAAAAGATTTGTGTGTAGTGTTCATGTAAGAAGTATGCCTAGCATTGTGATTAGTGTAGAGGTGTCTTGGAGTATGCATATGAGTAGTGTTCTTATTACCTAGTTTCTTACTCTGTACAAGAAGATCATTATACTTAATAGAAGTATCATATTCTCTCCTATTAGCATCTTGAACCTTATGCATAACAAATTCATAAGCTCTTCTCATGGATTGAATCTCATCATCCTTTTTCTTGATGGTGACAAGGGATTCTTGAAACTTGAGCCGCAAAGACTCTATCTCATCCGAGTCAGAAGCAGGAGATTTTTTCTTTACATCAATAATGATGCTTGAGAGTATTTCTACTTGAAGTTGAAGAGCATCAACCTCTTTTAGAGATTTCTTGTATTTGTTTCTAACACCTTTGTACTCTTCATGTAGTTCAAGGATAGCTTTCTCTAAGTCATCATAAGTAAGAGTATTTAAGGAGAGATCATCAAGTACCTCATCGGTTGCCATCAGACAAACGTTGGCATTGTGCTGGCACTCTTTGTGGTTGTCGGAGTCGCTTGCGTCAATCTTACACCAAATGCTTGTATTGGCAAATTTTTTGGAGGACGAGCTTCCTTTGCTAGGCTTCTCATACTTGCTTGAGTCTTTTCTTATCATCGGACCGTCCCTCTTGATGTGTCCAGTTCTTCTGCATTGATAACACGCCGGATCTTCCTTATTGTCCTGTATGAAGCGGTTGGCTTTGTTGAATTTGAAGAACTTCCGGAAGTGCTTAGCTGTGAGTGCTATTTCTTCATCATCGTCCGACTCATTGTCGTCGGAGCTATCCTTGGAGTAGGACTTTATAACTTTGAGAGCAAGAGACTTCTCCTTCTCTTTGGCCTTCTCCTTCTCCTTCTCTTGTATGGAGGATTCCTCTTGATCCTTCATATCAAGTTCATGATGTTGACACAAAGTCACAGTCAACCAAATATTGACTATATTGACCAAATAATACTTGTATAAATTCAATACGACACACGACGACTGCATTCAGTTCAAGACAGATGACAGCTCAGTCTTCAGCTCTCAGTGTGTTCTGGAGTCTGTATTTTATGATTTCATTGAGTCTAGATTTATGTACTCTGAGTTATGCTGAGCTCTTGGAACTTAGTATACAAGCCTACCCAAAATCCCAAGCTCCACCAAAACCAAATTGCCCACAAGTCCCTCTTAGGACCATTCTGTGCTCTGGAGACAGAGTTCGGGCCGAACTCTGCCTCCACACAGAGTTCGGGCCGAACTCTGTCCCCTAGAAATCAGGAACCCTAATTTAGGGTTAGCTGTTTGCTAGCTGTCCAACGGCCAAATTTTTGAATTTCCTTACCCGAATTCTGGCCGAATTCTGTCCCTAAAATCAGTATAAATAGGGCATGAATTCTCTCATTTTGAATCACTCAATCTTCTCTTCTCTTCTCTCCTACAAGCTCTATAAGCCATACCCTTCCCATCTACTAGCCACAAGCCTCCTAAGTCTCGAGTGCTCAGCATCTCTCATTTAGGATTCTTGTGCAAGAGTGAAGAAATCGCTTGGACAATTCCAAGCAAATCGCCACTGCGATTCTCTGTAAGAAGTTGACGTGCTCTTCTGAAGAAAAGGCACGGGTTGTAAGCTACTATTTCACAAATAGTGGATTTAATCCTGAGCTAGAGTTCTCAGGCCTGGACTAGTCCTCCACGAGGGAAACCAGGTTAAAATTGCTGTGTTTGCGTATGCTCTCTTGTCTTTCATTTACATTCCGCATTTTACTCTGACTATTCATTGTTAGTGAAAGAGTTAATTTTTTATTGGTCATTATACATATATACTCTATTCACCCCCCCTCTAGAGTTGCCAAACTGTTCTTCAATTGGTATCAGAGCTCTGTTCTCTTTATAAGGACTAACATCCTAAGAGCTGATCCATGGCAACCACACAATCCTTGATCTCCAATCATGGTGAAGGTCAGTCCACTCATAGGCCTCCCCTATTTGATGGGACTAACTACACATATTGGAAAACAAGGATGAGTTTTTATCTGAAGTCTCTAGACTTTGACCTGTGGACTGTCGTAACTGACGGTTACAAAAAGCCCGCCAGAATAGTTGTCGATGGTGACCTCACTGAGAAGCCACACGACAAATATTCTGTCGAGGAGAAGAAACAGGCAAGTCTAGATGCTAGGGCTATTAATGCTTTATTCTGTGCTATAGACAGGAACGAGTTTAACAGGGTCTCTACATGCACCACTGCTCATGAAGTATGGAGACTTCTGGAAGTGACGCATGAAGGAACCACTCAAGTCAAGGAATCAAAGATAAGCCGTCTCACTCAAGAGTACGAAGCCTTCAAGATGAAGCCAAATGAGACGATCACTCAAATGTTTACAAGATTCCTCGACATCATCAACCCGTTATCCTCGCTCGGTAAGCAGTACTCAAACCATGAGAAGATCCGCAAGCTACTCAGAGGGTTACCAAAGATTTGGAACCCTAAGGTGACAGCCATCATAGAAGGAAATGATCTCACAAGTATGTCTATGGAGACTTTGATGGGCAAGCTCATGACTCACGAGCTTGACCTCAAGGACTTCGAAGAGCCTGCTCCGAAGACCAGGGAGATAGCACTCAAAGTCCATCGACGAAAGGTTGATCACGATGAGACTGAAGACGATATCTCAGATGATGAAGACCAAGCTCTCATGGTACGTAACTTCAAGAAATTCCTTCGCTTCAATCAAAGAAAGAAGGAACCACAAGAAGACGATGAAGAAGAGCCAACTTGCTATGGTTGCAAAAAGACTGGACACGTCAGAAGAGACTGTCCGCTCTTAAAGAAGAGCAACCGGTATGAAAAGCCCTACAAGAAGAACTCATCAAAAAGATATGCCAACACAAGCATTTGGCATGAAAGCGAAGCAAGTGACTCCGAGGAAGAAAAGAACTCTCCTCAAGACAAAGCAAATGTTTGCCTCATGGCAAATTCCACCAAGGTATCAAACGAAACTTTAGATGACTTCTCTTTTGATGAACTTGGCGATGCCTTCACCGATTTACTTGATGATCACAAAAAGATTATCGGTAAATACAAGCATGCCAAGGACAAAATCAAAAGTCTAGAAGATGAGATACAAAGAATTTCCTTGCTTCTTAATAATGTTAGAAACACATCTCCCACAAATGACACTGATGAAGTATCGAAGCTTAAATTAAGCTTACATGATGCTGAAGCACGCATTGAGCAACAAACTCAAGAAATCACTACTCTCAATACATTGCTTGCTGAAGAAAAGAGTAGACACAAGATTTCTCTGACTAAGATCTATGGCTTGAATATTAAAGTTGATGAATTACAAGCTGTTTCTAAAAGATTAGAAATCAAATTGGGAAAACAGGTGGCTAAACCTCAAACCCAATCACATGAGCACAACACCACTCATGCTAGTCAACCACGTCACCCTCATACAGCACATAATCATGCATTTATTTACACAAACTTTCACAAACCACATGCACGTAAAAATACTCCTCATACTCATCATATTGCACAAAGACACAACCAATATCACTCTACACATAGACAAAGTCATCATACCATACCTCATCAACATGCCATGCCACATAAGCAAAATCATCATATCATGCCACAACATCACACTATGCCATATAGACAATTTCAGCATGCCACTCCTCACAGTCAATATCATCATGCTATGACACACAGACATCATCATCATGCCACTCACTCTAAGCATAGTCATCATTACCATGCTAATTCTCCATATCATCCTCATCCTGTTGCTCATAGATATCATTCTCATGCTCCTAGTATAAATAAAAATGCCATCTGTACTTACTGTGGAAAACATGGACACATTTCACCACAGTGTAGAGTTAGAAGACTGGTAGACAAGAAAATATATGCTTGGTTTCCAAAAACTAACTTTTCAGGACCCTCAAGAAAATGGGTACCAAAGGTCACATCTACTCTTGATGTAGGTGGACCTTTCCTCCTCAACTGAGAGTAAGTGGATTCTCGATAGTGGATGCTCGCGACATATGACGGGAGACGCAAATCTTTTTGCATCACTATCGATGAAAAGAGAAGGATACGTATCCTTCGGTAACAATTTCAAAGGGCATATAATAGGTAACGGTATCATTGGTCATCCTCCTTCTCCTGTTATAAAGGATGTCTGCCTAGTGACCGAGTTAAAGCATAACCTGCTCAGCATTAGCCATCTTGCTAATCATGGATATGATATTAACTTTGGACAAAACTGTTGCTACATCTACGATAGGTCAACAGGAGACATTGCTTTTGAAGGGAAAAGAGAGGAAAATATCTATATTTTCTATCTCTCTATAAATACTAACCATGCAGGTAGATGTTTATATGCACACAAAGACGAACGACTACTATGGCACCAGCGTCTCGGTCATGCCAACATGGATGCTATATCCAGGCTTTCTACCAAGAAGCTAGTGAGAGGATTGCCTGACATCACATTCAAAAAGGACACGGTATGTGCCGAATGTGAACTTAACAAGGCAACTAAATCCTCATTTCATTCCATCAACTCTGTAAGTACTACTAGACCCTTGCAATTACTCCATATGGATTTATTTGGTCCTAGTAGAATAGCTAGCCTTGGTGGCAAACTATATGCTTTTGTTATTATTGATGATTTTTCGAGATTTACTTGGGTTTTCTTTCTCGCTAATAAAAGCGATGCTATCTCTGTTTTCAAAGTTTTTGTAAATAAAGTTCAAAACGAAAAAGGCTACATGATTACTCGAATCCGAAGTGATCATGGAGGCGAATTCGTAAATTCAGATTTTGAAAGTTTTTGTAATGCAAATGGTATTGATCATGAATTTTCCTGTCCTAGAACTCCTCAACAAAATGGTGTTGTGGAGCGGAAGAATAGGACTCTTGGCGATATGGCTAGAGTCATGTTGAATAAATTTTCTCTTCCGAAATATTTTTGGGCAGAAGCTGTAAGTACAGCATGCCACATTTTAAATAGGGTGCTTATTCGTCCCATTTCGAAGAAAACACCCTATGAGCTTTGGTTTGGGAGAACCCCAAATGTTTCTTATTTCAGAGTTTTTGGCTGCAGATGTTTTATCCTTAACACCAAAGACAACTTAGGCAAATTTGATGCCAAAGCTGACGATGGTATCTTTCTTGGTTATGCTGCCAAAAGTAAGGGATATAGAGTTTTCAATAAACGCTCACTTATTGTGGAGGAGTTAACAAATGTGACTTTTGATGAAGATAACAGTGCAGTAAGTACTCTTGATGATGATGTTGTGCCATCAACTTCCTCTACTCCAATGAATACTTCAACTGAAACTAATTCTCTGGAGGGTTTGCCTAAGAAATTCTCATTCAAACCTTCACATCCAGAAAATTTAGTCATAGGTGAAGTGTCACGTGGAGTTACTACTAGATCATCATTAAGAGACTCTGTTGCTAGCACTGCCTTCATTTCACAAGTAGAGCCTAAAAACATTTCTGAAGCTTTTACTGATGAATTTTGGATCTCTGCTATGCAAGAAGAACTCAACCAATTTGAAAGAAGCCAAGTATGGGAACTAGTTCCTAAACCGGCCAATCATTCAATAATTGGTACCAAATGGGTGTTTAGAAACAAAGTAAATGAAGATGGTTCAGTCACACGTAACAAAGCTCGTCTAGTAGCTCAAGGATACAACCAAGAGGAAGGTATCGACTACGATGAGACATATGCTCCTGTTGCTAGACTTGAATCCATTCGGATGCTTTGTGCTTTTGCCAATCATCAGAACTTTAAATTATTTCAAATGGATGTTAAAAGTGCTTTCTTGAATGGCTTTATTAAGGAGGAAGTTTATGTCAAACAACCCCCTGGCTTTGAAAATCACAAATTTCCCGACCACGTGTTCAAGCTAAAGAAAGCGCTTTATGGCCTTAAACAAGCTCCCAGAGCTTGGTATGAAAGGCTAAGCAGCTTCCTGCTTGAGAAAGGTTTTTCTAAAGGGAAAATTGACACTACACTGTTTATCAAATCTTTCAAAGACACCATTCTATTAATTCAAATTTATGTTGATGATATTATTTTTGGATCTACTGATGAAACTCTTTGTCAAGAATTTGCCAAGTGTATGCAGGCAGAATTTGAGATGAGCATGATGGAAGAGCTCAACTACTTTCTTGGCCTGCAAGTAAAGCAACTGGCAAATGGAACTTTCATCTGTCAATCGAAGTATACCAAGGACATGCTGAAGAAGTTCGACCTTGACAACGTCAAACCAATTAGCACGCCAATGGCTACTTCAACCAAACTCGAACCAGATGAGAGCGGCAAACCTGTTGATCAACGTAAGTATCGAGGTATGATAGGCAGCTTACTTTATTTAACTGCTAGTCGCCCCGATATCATGTTTAGTGTTTGCCTATGTGCTAGATATCAAGCAAATCCTAAGGAATCTCACATGACCGCGGTTAAGCGTATCTTTCGATACCTTAAGGGTACGGTTACAGTGGGCCTATGGTATCCCAAGTCAACATCATTTGACCTCATCGGTTACTCTGATGCTGACTTTGCTGGATGCAAGGTCGACCGTAAAAGTACGAGCGGCACGTGTCATTTGTTAGGAAAGGCTCTAGTCTCTTGGTTTAGCAAGAAGCAGAACTCTGTCGCACTATCCACAACAGAAGCTGAATATATAGCAGCTGGGCGTTGTTGTGCACAGATTCTGTGGATGAAGCAAACCCTTGAAGACTATAAGTTATCTTTCATGCATATTCCTATATTCTGTGACAATACTAGTGCCATCAATTTGACTAAGAACCCTGTCTGTCACTCACGCACTAAACACATTGAGATCAGACACCACTTTTTGCGTGATCATCAGCAAAATGGCACGATTAACTTAGAATTTATTGACACTGATCATCAGCTGGCAGACTTCTTTACTAAGCCACTATCCGAAGAGCGCTTCAATTTTCTTTGTCGTGAACTTGGAATCTTAGATGAAGCAGTCATAAATTGAAACTCACCTGCGTAAATATCGTGTATATTGTGATTCCTTACAAAGAATTTGGTATGGGTACAAGCCGAAAGGGTCCTTCTGACAACAAGGCGTAAAAGCCTAAGCGACACGGTGCACTAGTCCTCAGGACTACCGCTAGCTGGGATCCGGCCCCTGCAGCTAACCCATGGCAAATTTGGACTATTGAACCACAGTATATGTCCTTATTTATTATATGGCTTGTTTCAATTTAATATTGCCTAATTGACATTTTCTAAAAGTTCATTCTTTTTTCTGTATACCTCTCTATCTATTTCTTTCATTCAACACTCTTTGTTATTCCCGACTGTCATTTTGTTTAATTATTGAACATTTTCTTCCTGACTTTTGCCTTTTTAAGTTCTGGACTATTGAGCCAGAACTCGGGCCGAACTCTGCCCATATCAGAGTTCGGGCCGAGTTCGGTACCTAGGTTCCAGAATCGGGATCTGGCTCCACCGTTGGATCTTTTCTAATCCAATGGTTGACTTTTCACCCGACCTAAGACTCAGCCCTATTTTTTTCGGGATTCTTTTCTCTCTCCTCTCATTGTTCCTTCTTCTCCACCTCTCCATCTTCTTTCTTCCAAACCCTAACCCTAGTTCTTGGTCTATAGAGCTCTATCTCTTCCCAAAATCTAGGAAAAGGGGTTTTTCAACTTTCTCTTCAACTGTTTGGTGTTATTTTCAGGTATATATCTCTCCTTCTTTCTTTTTCAAGCTCTCCTATTTTCTTTGGCAATGGCATCTCGTTTGTTCAAAAGAGTGAGAAGGACTCGCAATGAGGGTACTTCCTCATCGGTTCCTCCTCCTCCAGTTGAACAAGTTGATGAACAACACCCAATACATCCGTTGTTCAATCCACCACGTCCCGATGACCCTAACACTTACGACGATCGCTTATTCGTATCACTAGAAGCCTCCAATGAATGGTTTAGCGATTTTAGAACTCGTCCTGTGTTTGGGGGTCATCCGATCAACTTCACTATTTTTGCTCAATATGAGTCATTATTCCGTGACCTCTGTTTGGATGAACTTGTTGCTTCAAATTCTGTTATTTACCATAGTGCAATTCAAATGTTCTATTGTAATATGACTCACGATGCAACCCACATCTACTCACGGGTTGCTGGTATTAGCATTGCTTTCAATGAATCTGAGTTAGGAGACTATCTTGCTCTTCCTGATCTTGATGTATGGGACAAGCTTGTGGAGGCACGTCAACTCCAATTTGTTGACGGTACTTCCCTTGAAGGATTCAAGGAGGACTTATGTGCTCCTAACGTTAGTCCTCGCAAGCTAAAGGCCAAACATCTGACTCCTTACTTTTATGAACTTCATCGCATTGTGTTCAACACCATCTTGCCCAAGGCTGGCTCAACCGATGAAGTCACTTATCTTGAAATCTCTGCCTTATACCATCTTCACTATCGTATTCCATTTAACTTTCCTCGAACTATGATGGATTGGATGATCAACTGTCGGAAGAAACCAAGAGCATTGGTTTATCCTCTCTATCTTCCTTTAGTCTTTCGTGCTTTCATTATTCCAATTCATGAGTGTCCATTCTTGCCTGCACCTGCCTTTTTATCCAAGGCAAGACGCCTTCAGCCTGTAGCTGCTTCTGAGTCATCTGAGCACTCTGCTGATGAGGAGCCTGACGCTCCTCCACTCGGTCAGGATGCCCCTCCTCCTCCTGCCACCCTGGAGTCTATACAGACTATGCTTCGCGATCGCTTTGCTATTGAGGATGATCGCTGGACGCAGCAGGATTACCGTACCACTCTACAGATCAGTGCCCTTGGGAACTCTCTGCATGATATGCGGTATTCACTTGCTCGTCATCCTGATCTGCATGTGCCTATTGAGCGGGATCCAGCACGCGCGGGTTATCGCATTGATGATCCGTGGGTTATGCGTTACATGATTCCGGATGATGCTTTTGTGGACCCTCGTCGCGCCTTCCATGGTCCATCAGATGTTCCAGGACCTTCTCGTGCTCCATGATGGAGACTGGCTACTATCTGCTGCTGCTGCTACTGCTGATGGTCTTAGTTATTTTTGCTTTCAGTTATTTAGTTTCTTATGGATTCATGTAGCTGGTTTTATATACTATGTTTATGAGTTGGCCACTTGGTTTGGTGGATGACATTATCTATCTTTATTATCATTCTATGTCAATGCTTATTTTGCTCCATATTATACTGTTTCTTCTCTTAGTGTGGTTGCATTACTATTCATTGTTTATTATATTGCTAACTGCCAAAAGGGGGAGAAACATATGTATATTTTGTGCTTGTTTTGGAATACTATTACTGGCTCTATGCATTCGTATATCTGTGTATATCTGTGCTTCTTGCTCTGGAAAATATCATCTATCAGATCACAGGAACTATGCAATTTATACGGGGGAGAGCTATAGCTTCTAGCTCGACACCGCTCATGGTTTACGGGGGAGCTATTTTCGCTTAGCTCAGGCATCGTTTATGGGGGAGCTATGGAGCTATATTACAATCAACTGTGTCCAGGTATGAATATTGAAATATACATATATTATTTTGTCAATTATCAATATGGGGGAGATTGTTGACACAAAGTCACAGTCAACCAAATATTGACTATATTGACCAAATAATACTTGTATAAATTCAATACGACACACGACGACTGCATTCAGTTCAAGACAGATGACAGCTCAGTCTTCAGCTCTCAGTGTGTTCTGGAGTCTGTATTTTATGATTTCATTGAGTCTAGATTTATGTACTCTGAGTTATGCTGAGCTCTTGGAACTTAGTATACAAGCCTACCCAAAATCCCAAGCTCCACCAAAACCAAATTGCCCACAAGTCCCTCTTAGGACCATTCTGTGCTCTGGAGACAGAGTTCGGGCCGAACTCTGCCTCCACACAGAGTTCGGGCCGAACTCTGTCCCCTAGAAATCAGGAACCCTAATTTTAGGGTTAGCTGTTTGCTAGCTGTCCAACGGCCAAATTTTTGAATTTCCTTACCCGAATTCTGGCCGAATTCTGTCCCTAAAATCAGTATAAATAGGGCATGAATTCTCTCATTTTGAATCACTCAATCTTCTCTTCTCTTCTCTCCTACAAGCTCTATAAGCCATACCCTTCCCATCTACTAGCCACAAGCCTCCTAAGTCTCGAGTGCTCAGCATCTCTCATTTAGGATTCTTGTGCAAGAGTGAAGAAATCGCTTGGACAATTCCAAGCAAATCGCCACTGCGATTCTCTGTAAGAAGTTGACGTGCTCTTCTGAAGAAAAGGCACGGGTTGTAAGCTACTATTTCACAAATAGTGGATTTAATCCTGAGCTAGAGTTCTCAGGCCTGGACTAGTCCTCCACGAGGGAAACCAGGTTAAAATTGCTGTGTTTGCGTATGCTCTCTTGTCTTTCATTTACATTCCGCATTTTACTCTGACTATTCATTGTTAGTGAAAGAGTTAATTTTTTATTGGTCATTATACATATATACTCTATTCACCCCCCCTCTAGAGTTGCCAAACTGTTCTTCACATGAGTCATTAGCTTACCCATGATGGTCTCAAGGTTCATGACTGTCAGGTCGTTCCCCTTAATGATTGCGGTAGCTTTAGGACTCCATACTTTTGTCAATCCTCTAAGAATTTTTTTGATCTTTTCATGAGCAGAATATTCCTTACCAAGAGAAGAGAGAGGATTAATAATGTCACCAAAACAAGTAAAGATGCAAGTAATAGATTCATCATGCTTCATCTTAAAGGACTCATATTCTTGCGTGAGTCTACTAATCTTGGATTCCTTTACTTATGAAGTACCCTCGTATGTGACTTCAAGTATCTTCCAAATCTCACTGGAAGTCTTACAAGTAGAGATTCTATTGAATTCACTACTATCGAGAGTACAATAAAGAGCGTTCATAGCCTTGGCATCTCGAATAGTAAGGTTCTTGGTGTTTTTGGTAAGTGTGTTCCTGAGGGTGTCAGATACAATATCCTCAATAACTCTGGAAGGAGTAGGGAGACCATTTATCACACAATCCTATAAATCAAAATCTATAGATTTCAGATAAATACTCATCATAATCTTCCAGTAGTTATAGTTGGTTCCATCAAATAGGGGAGGCCTATTTGTGGAGTGTCCCTCATTGTGGAAGGTGTTGTTACTAGGGTTAGTGGCCATGGATCACTCAAAGGGTGTAAATCCAAATTAAGAGAATAAAGCTCTGATACCAATTGTAGAACCCTAGAGGGGGGGTGAATAGGAAAATAAAAAATAACTGATCACAAGAAGCAATATATGACAAATAAAAAGAGAGAGTAGAAAGATCAAACATAAGATGTATCCTGGTATCCTCGCTTGAGGCAATCCAGTCCCGGAACTCTCTCCGGCTTAAATCCACTATTTAGTCAAATAGTACACACGAGTTTGGATCCGAAGAACTCGCCAACTTCAACACGAGTTTGGATCCGAAGACTCGCCAACTTCAACACACGAGTTTTCTTATGAAGGCTCGCCAACTTCAAACAGATGAGAAGAGAACTTGTTGATCTTCTAACACGTGAAGATCGAAAATTACAACTCGTAAATACTCTAGTACTTTGGGAGATGATGACAATTGAAGATTGAGTAGAGTAGTAATGGTGAAGCTCTTTTGTGGTTGAGGAAATTTAAAGCTTGGAAGAGGTAGCCTTTATGAGGAGAGACTAAAGCCCCTTTTATACAAATCCAAAGTCATAAATGGTATTCAACCATCAACCAGATTATCTGCCGAATTTCAATAAAAATCTGTTGGATTATCCGGTCAATAGTAACGGTCATAAAAAGAGCCGTTAGATGCATTAAATGCAGCTGCCAGCTGCCGTTGGATTTGAAATCGAAAGTTGCAAATAAGTCAAGCGGATTATCCGTCGAATTTCAGCGGATGTCCGGCAGATGATCCGAACTTCTGCTCACAAACTTGCTGTGAGAGGTTCGGATTATCTATCGAATTTTAGCGGAAGTCCGACGAATGATCCGAACTTCTGCTCACAAACTTGCTGTAAGAGGTTCGGATTATCCGTCAGATTTTCGCAGATATCTGTCGGATTATTTGAACTTCTTCTCACTAACTTGCGGTGAGGGGTTCGTATTATCTGCAGGATTTTCGCTGATGTCCGTCGGATAATTCGAACTGCTGCTCACTAACTTGCTGTGAACGATCAGATTATCCGACGGATTTATCCGAAAATCCGTCTAATTTTCCGTCTCCTCTGAGAGACGTTTACTTCACCATTTCTATCTTTATGCAGTCATCCTAGCAAAGTGCGTACAAAGATTCCTAGACATTTATAGACTCAGTAAAAGAACATGGATAAGAACCGTCTTCTTTTTAGTCTTCAAGCTGGATCTTTTTGCATGGTCTGGTTCATAGTCTTTTGTATTTCTCTTTGTTGTAGTATATCATCATCTTGATAATGGAGAATTGTAGGGCTCTATGGTCTTTGATAAGCTTCATGGAATTTGCATGGAGATTCCTTTCTTCTATTCTTGTCTTTTTGGAAGTTCATGTGAAAGGTATAAACTAAAGACGTACAAGGGTTATTGTGAATAATGTATCAAAATTGATGTGCCAACAAGGACAACTCAGATGTAATGAGGACATGGAAGTTCTATGTGAGGGGGCGGTTTGTTTTTGATGGAAGTGAAACAACTCAGAGGTAGCATCGACATGGTTGTCTTAGAAAATTTGTGGTTCTGTTACCCCTTTTGTGCACTAGAAGTGCGGGTAGTGGATCATGAGGAATGAGCTCCTTTTAGAAAGAAAGTTCAGAGGTATGATCATACGTGACTTACTACCCAAAAGATGCGATATAGGTTGACCAGGATGGGAGATCAGCGGTACCTATGGGTACATAACTCGACAATCTGGAAGATTTGGAGGCAGAATGTGAGTTCAGCGGTACCACAGGGTACATAACTCAACTATCTGAAATATTCGGAAGCAGAATGTAAGTTCAGTGGTAGCAGAGGATACATAACTCTACAATATGGGATATTTTGAGGATGAATGTAGGTGAGTTCAGTGGTACCAAGGGGTACATGGCTCTATAATCTAAGATATTTGGAGGTCGAATGTGAGTTCAGCGGTACCAGGGGGTACATAACTCAACAATCCGAGATATTTAGAGACAGACTGTGGGTTCAGCGGTACCAGGGGTACATAACTCAATAATATGAGATATTTGGAGGCAGACTGTGGGTTCAGCGGTACCAGGGGGTACATAACTCAACAATCTGAGATATTTGGAGGCAGACTGTAAGTTCAGCGGTACCAGAGGATACATAACTCAACAATCTGGGAGATCTGAAGTCGAAGTGTAAGTTCAGCGATACCTGCGGGTATATGACTCACAATCCGAGAGATAGTTGGAAGGTGTCGTTTAGACATAGTACTTCTTGAAGAACTTGTCATTCTTGTTTGTTGGTATTAGGGCATTTTCCCTTGTCCTCTCCTTCCGAGATGTACAATCCCAGTTGGCGAGCTTTCTTCAACTTATCTTCTGCGCTAGTGGCGATGATAATGAAAGTCTTCCAATCCTTAAACTGACTTTTGCCCATCCAGAGGCTGATTGTGGGAAGCAGCCTCTTTTGGCAAATTTTAATCAAGAAGGAATCGGGGTTATCGGAAGGTAACTTCATCGCGGTTTGACGAAACCGCTCGATATAGTTCTTTGTCAGCTCATTTTCTCCCTGGATAACGTCCATAAGGGTGAACATTGTCACGTCTTGTCCTACTTTGTAGAACCTTTCCAGAAACATGCGTTTGAAGCCGGCGAAGGAATGGATGCAGTTGTCTGGCAAGTTATGGTACCAGTCAAAGACGACCCCTTCCAACGCTCCAATGAACAGCCGCGTGAGAATGGCGTCGTCATGAGGCAGATGGTTGGTTGTGACTTCAAAGTAGATGATGTACCTACTTGCAGATATCTTTCCATCATACGGATTGATGTTGAATGGTTTATATCTTGGTGGAAAGGGCACATCTCTCCATGTAATAGGATACGGTTGTCGTATCCTGATGTTCTGGCAGTTTTCTCGGGCGTAGAACATGGCCCGAAGCTCCTGGACCTCTCTTCTTGCCTCCCTGGCCTCGTCTGCAGCAGTAGGAGCCGATGTTGTCGGAGGATTGTCGCCCAGGTTTGGTGCCACAGAGTTTGAGTCAGCTTTAACCGAAGGACCCAAGCTTGTTTGGCCAGGCGTTCTTCCTTGCAGAGTTGGAAGGGCCACTTTGATCTCGTCCACTGACTTGACCAAGGCATGCAGTATGGCCTCCAGAGTGTCGATGCATTGGAGATCACTAGAACCATCTTGGTTGCTATCTGTCATGAATACCGTCCTCACATGAGGAGAGATGGAAGGGACGGTGGAGGATGCGCCCTCAGAGTCATACCCTTTTAGAGAGAAGTCGTCATGGTATGTGGGAATGTTCTCCTCTGGTTCAGACTCAGAAGGAGTGGTACCCCCAGCTTCAGAGTTTGCCTCGTCTTGAGAGTCGCGGACGTCCTCGTAGACGTCAGAACCTGCTACGTCTGTTGGGGAAACCGTTTCCCCTGGATTATCTTCTTGGAACACCGGGTTGTCGCGGATGTTTGGAGGAGTGCTACCCCCAGCTCCAGCTCCACCCAGAGATGTGGATGATGATTCTCCAAGCATGGTAGATTTCGTCTTTGAGCGAGTACCTTGGAAAACTTCTCCTGCAGCAGTCGTAGACAACCGTTTGGAAGAGAGTTTCTTGGTTGAGATTTTAGGGCTGGAGACGTTTGTTTTCTTTCCACTCCTGCTACCAGGGATCTTATGAGCAGAATTGCAGGAGGCGACAAAAAATGCCTCATCTTCCGAGCTCGGGTGTTGCAGTTGTTGGAAGACGGATCGTCGCTCCTCTTGTGTGGTCGCCTTGCTGCAGCAGCAGTTGACAATGACTTGAGTGCAGTAATATCCAGGGAAGGACTCTCTGCACACCGAGGCTTCTT
Source organism: Iris pallida (assembly GCA_029216955.1). Taxonomy (NCBI): domain Eukaryota; kingdom Viridiplantae; phylum Streptophyta; class Magnoliopsida; order Asparagales; family Iridaceae; genus Iris; species Iris pallida. The sequence continues at coordinate 10,890,340 of JANAVB010012599.1, forward strand.
CTCTTTCTTTGCGCTTATGACAGATCACGTCATGCAAGTTAGGTGAAGCTCGAGCAACCTGGGAAACCCGAGCATCCGAGTGTATTGGCACCATGTTTGCTCCCTGATTGTTGGGAGACTTTTGGGAAATACTATGTCCGTTTGCCGTCGGGGGCTGGACTCGAGTGGTTTGATACAACTTTCCATCGGAGTCCCGTATAATATTGAGCGGAGCGCTCGAATGGTCAGAGGTTGGGACAGCTGATTGAGCTCGCCGAGCCCGCACTGTCCTAGACTTCTTCACTATAGCACCCGAGGGTGCATAGTAGGAAGAGTCAAAATGGTGCCGCAGAGAGTCTGGCACATGTTCTTGGGCGTATCTGGAGTCAGGACCGTACGATAGGCAACCAAAGACTGACTGCGAGCCGCATGGAACAGATGGTATGCGGCTGGGATTGGTGGCCATACAGGCTGTCTGCATGCGGCTATCCTTTGTGGCCGCATAAGCCTTCTGTATGCGGCTAGAAGCGGTGGCCGCATGAACCTCCAGGATGCAGCCTGGAAGTCATGGCTGTGCAGTCTGTCTCTATACGGCTGGTAGTTCTGGCCGCATGGACTTTCTGCATGCGGCTGACTTTTATGGCCATATGAGTTTTCTCCATATGGCTGGCAGTTGCGGCCGCATGAGCCTTCTTCATGCGGCTGGCACCTTTATGCGGCTCAGACCGTATAGAGTTCCTCTTTGCTCCTGCAAGTCCAGCACCATAGTGTTTTCTTCTGCCGGACCTGGGGACAGCAGAGTCCTCTAGGGTCTGAAGTGGAGCCGCAAGAGGGTCTTTTTTGCCGTCTTGTGCAACAGAGAGTACTCCCTCGAGAGCTTGGAGAGGAGCGAATAATTTGGGCCTCCACTACCTGCGGGCCTTCTTCGTGCGGGCTTGCCGCTCCGGGCCAGCGCACCCGTTCGAGAGCATTTCTTCAAACGCCTGCTGGTCGAACCGGGCGACCAGCATTTGTTGAGTGGAGCCAAGTTTGGCTGCGTCCGATTGCATCACCAACTCCTCAGCCGTGGAGAAGTTTGTCCCCAGCAGAGTCACCATCGTGTTTGCCATTGATTATAAAAGAACAGAACAGTTTTATGGAAGGACTGGACTTTTACTTCATAATACAAACTCGCTCGTACAAAGAAAGCCTAGGGACGAAAACCTAGGTACAGTAATCTAAGTACGATTGTTTATTTTTTATTCTGAGGGGTGACTATAGAGGCTCGGGAAAGCGACGGCAGCTCTTCCTTACTCCTTGGACACGATCGGACGTAGCCTTGGCTCTGGTGAAGAAATGCTCTCGAGATGCATGGGAAGAATCCTCTGTGCGTGCCCTTATCTCTCTGTGTGATCAGCCATCAGGATCTCCAGGTGTCCAGAAAATCCTCTCTCCTCTGTTCCTCTGGCTCTCCCGTGTTTGCAAGGGAATGGCACCTTGCTATTTATAGAAGTGGGGGTGTGATCATTAGGGTTTGCAATGATTTCTTCCTTAAAAAGTCGGCGGCCAATCATCTGGACCATTAATCTTGATTGCATGACATCTGGGAAGTTAATTCTTGATCGTGCCAAATCCGTATGGGCAACTAATGCTGATTGCACTAAATCTTCATAGTTTGTCATGACAAGCTCAGATATTCAGCCACGTGTTTAATTTGCTTAATTACAATAAATCTGATTTAATTCGTGTAATTATGGTGATTGTACTAAATCTTGTTGTTATAATTTACGAGCAGCCATAATTCTGAGGGAATAAGACAGCCACGTGTCTCAACTTTCATGAGGATCGCCACGTGTCTAGTCTTACAGAGCCGTATGAGTGCGGCCTCTAATTGAGCCGCATACAGGTGGCCCTTTCATAATCCTAGCCGTATGAAGGTAGCAGCCGCATGAAGGTGGTGGCCGTATGAGGGCGGGCAACCGCATGAAGATGGCAGCCGCATGAAGGTGGCAGCCGCATAGGAGTGGTAGCCGCACAGGAGTGACAATCGCATAAAGATGGCAGCCGCATGAGAGAGGCAGCCGTATGAGCATGGCAGCCGCATGAACGTGGCAGCCGCATAGGAAGCTTCGGGGTCGGTGGTTCGTGCCAACTGTAACAAAGATTTTCTTCGTTTTCCTAGGAACACGCCATCATGTCAGAGTCATTATTTCGACTTTATGTCAGCGCTATCACTTGTTAGAACTGCCGTCAGGGCATTTAATACGGCAATTGCTTTGTGGCCAGCTGTAGAGGAGAACTACTTAGGGCCATGTGGCTCTTTTCTGAGCCGCATGGAGCTATCCGAGCCGTATAAGATTCCTGAGCCACATGCGATTTCTGAACCGCATGAAGCTTCTGCACCGTCTGAAGCTTCTGGGCCGCATGAAGTTTTTGGGCCGCATGACGTTTCTGAGACGCATGAAGTTTCTGAACCGCATGAAGCTTCCTGGGTTTTGTGAGCCGCATGAAGATTCCTGGGTTTTGAGCCGCATGAAACTTCATGTTGATTTTTGGGCCGTACAGAGAATCCCCTTCTTTCCTTGCGCTTATGAAGGATCACATATCGCAAGTCAAGGACATCTCGGTCAACCTTTGCACTCGTTTTGTAGGCCCGGGTATCCCGAGCACACGATTGTGTTGGCCCCATGTTTGCTCTCTGATGTGGGGCTAGCAAAACACTGTTCTGGATCATTGCAGGGAGACTTCTGGGATATATTTGCTGCCTGATCTGAGGCTAGTAGGGAGACTTTTGAGAACCACCCTGTCCTTTTTCTGTCGGGGGCTGGACACGGGCGGTTCTGTACAACTTTCCATCAGAGGTCCGCATGATAGTTAGTGGGACTCTCTGATGGTCAGTAGTTTAGACAGTTGACTGGGCTTGTTGAGCCCGTACTGCCCTAGACTTCTTCGACCTAGCACCCGAAGGTGCATATTAGGAAGAGTCCAAGTAGGGAAGTAATTTGGGGCCCTTTTCAAAGGAGGCAAGGGGGCTCTATTTATAGAATAGAGTGAGCCCTTTCTTTTTTCTCCTTTCCGATGTGGGACTAAAAGCAGTATTTTCTATGCTTCTACAGACATACTTCAACACGTAGACTCTACACTTGCTCAGAGACGATCCGTTCTTGTCGAAGCTGTTTATTAGTACCTTGTAGGGGGTAGCTTTTGAATGGTTCTGCAGTCTGCCTGACAGATGTATCAATTCATTTAAAGACTTGGAGAGGTTGTTTCTTAACAGGTTTTACGAGAGTGGCACGCATGTTAGTATGTCCACCCTCATCGAGACCAAGCAAAGGAGGACTGAGTCTGTCATCGCCTTCATCGAACGCTTCAGGCGGCTAGCACTGAAGATGTCCTTCGACATACCAGACTTAGAACATATGGATACTTGTCGACATAACTTCCTTCCTTCAGTGAAGTTTTGTTTGGGTATACATAAGTATGATACATGGCCCGCTTTCATTAAGGCCGCTGATGCTGCTGAAAATGACGTTCCTAACTTGGAACTACTGGGGTTGAAAAATACCTAAATCCGAAGACAAGGGAAAGCATCCTCAAACTATCCCTGTTCGTGGGGGTAAAGGGAAAGAAGTCCTGAAGGTCGACACTTCCAAAGGAGCTTCCCATTCTCAGGACGCCTCCGACAAACCTAAGGAGACCTTCTCCTTTGACGAAGACGATGTCATTACCATCTTTCACACATTGACAAAGAGTAATAAGCTGATGTTACCACCACCACGACGACCTGCATAGGCGAACCAACTCAACGATTCCAAGTACTGTCTCTATCATCAGTACGTACATCATTCCACCAAGGACCGCATCATCCTGAAAAAGTAGATACAACAGCTTATCGACAGCCAAGTGATTAACCTCGAAGCTGAAGACAAGGTCGTATCTTCTAACATGATCTCTCTTCAGTTTGGTGACTTTTCTTCCACATAAGTCCCAGACGGCATGGTCCCGATTCCCAAGGCAATAATGGAAGTCGTCAACCTACCGCCAGCTCGCAACTCAACTTTGGTGCCACTTATGACTGAACGTGGTGAGATCATATGGATCCATCAGGACCTTGTGCAAGAAGTGACGCAGGGGGTGGTACCTCCCAAAGCAAAAAGTGGCAAGAAATACAAGTCATGCCATATGGTATCCTCTCCCATCTACGAGGTTCTATCCGGCGAGACACGATCGGGGAAGACTTATCTTCGGACATACGACCTCGCACAAGAAGAAGCAGTAACTTCTCAATCTCCTGCTGCCCCCACAAGCTTAGAAGCCGGCCCGTCTAAGCCTCCAACTACTGATAAAGCCAAGCAGAAGGGGACACGGTTTGACAAATCTCTGAAGGCGCCAGCTCCCAAAGGTATGGATCGGCCCTACAACTTTGACATACTGGCACAGCTAGCCAATACACCTACCAGGTTATCTCTGTTCGATCTATTACGACTCTCCAAAGAAATACGGAAGGCCTTAAGTGAGGCATTACTATATGCCGACTCTTATCTCGCTGGAGTCAAAGCCCCCGCTGAAGATCCTTTCTCCTGTCCCCACTGCCACAGTACTATGAATGTGGTGCCCAACATCACCTTTTCACACGAAGACATTCTACTAAAAAATAATCGTCATGATAGACCCCTGTACTATACAGGATATATCGGGGCGATCAAGGTGGACCGTATGCACATCAATCCAGGATCCTCCCTCAGCATCATTCCTAGAAGTTTGCTTCAAATTCTGGGAATCCCTCTGCACAAGTTATCTGCAACCAATACAATTATCATGGCTTTCAATGTTGGTCCAAGCCACCCGCTGGGCAAGATCCGTCTCAAGTGCCAGATCGGTGATCTCCGAACGGAGGTTTCATGCTATGTGATCGAAACCAATATATCCTATTACGTCTTATTGGGACATCCATGTATACACGAGAACATGATCGTTCCTTTCACACTACACCAGTACTTCAAGTACGTCAACAGCGACGGTATCGTCAAGACGGATTTTGTCGATGTTGATCCTTGTTAGGGCATCGAAGCTTACTATGGAGATTCGATACTTTACCAATCTCAGCCCATCCAAGGTTGACGGCAATGAAGCTGACAATAAAACTGAAGCAAGCTAATCCTCCAATAATGGTCCTCTGATCATCCGAGTCAAAGGATGTACTACTCCAAAATGTACTCCGTAGCCTCTCACAATCTAGGTGAAAAAGAAGAACCCTGACAAGGTCAAACCATTGACCATCACTCTCAGCAAGACACCCCGGAAGGAATCTACTGATGCCCGTCCTCCCAATCCTGAAGAATTATCCTAATTGGTGAACTCGGCCAAGACTGTGGCTCCTCTTCCAGATGATGATCCTCTCAATGAGTATATCAATACTCAGAATAATGTACCTTCAGCGGATGATGTTATCCCTGAAGAAGAACTTGCGTATCTCCTTCGTAAAGGTTTATATTTGAATTACTCCGATGTCTATCAAACTGTAAACCACTACATAGGAACGATATACGCTCTAAAGCATGACATAGGACCATACCTCTACATGCCGGTCACGATGCCTTACCTGCAAAAAAAAGGTTACCCAAAAGATATCCAATACTTCATCATTCCATCCAGAAAGAAGGATGAAGAACTAATCATCTTCGGTCGTATAATAGACGAGAGAAAGTTCATTCCATACTCTACTTCTCCCAAGCACAACACAGAAGCTGACTATGACTCTGGGAAAATGCAACTTTTCTGGTATAGTTGGCAGGCCAAGAATATCATCTAGAACATGGGATATGACATCAAAAGCGACCAGGGGCTAAATTACGCCCGAGGACGACGGTTGCCAATACGACACTTTGCTCCTTCCTGCAAACTCGAGAACTGCTATCAACGAAGCGGTGTTGGTTTGGGTTATGTCACTCCTCCAACAACTCCCGAAAGATCAGATGATGAAGAAGATCGTTGTTCTCATTCTTCTGATTCCTCCCTCTGGGACTCAGACTCTAGCATTGGCAACATGTTCAAGACAACTCTGTCCGTCAATATGGTTTCCGTTGACCAAATTGTTGACGATGTCCAATTAATCGAGCTCGAACAATGGGCTCAAAAGATGGATACTAGATGGAAGCTGTGCTTCAAACAACGTGAACCACCTATCGAAGACGAAGTCATCCAAGTCAATTTAGGAGATAAATTATCTTTCAAACCAATCTTTATCAGCAAAAGTCTATCTAGCGATGCCAATCTCTTATACAGGTTATAAGAGAATACATCGACTTCTACGCATGGAGCTATAAAGACATGCCAGGCCTGGACCCTAAATTTGCCATGCACCGCCTGAATATTTCGTCTAAAGCTAAGCCAGTAAAGCAGCAACAACGATGATTCCGACAAGATGTCATGGAGGCCATCGAAAATAAAGTCAAGAAGCTCATTGTCAGTGGATTCATTCGCGAAGAACAACACCCAGACTGGGTTGCCAACATTGTTCCTGTCGTGAAAAAGAACGGTAAAGTTCGAGTCTGTATCGATTTTCGTGATTTGAAATTTGCATGCCCGAAGGACGAGTTTTCTCTACCGATTACCGACGTAATGATCGATAATACTTGCAGAATCGAGCGGATATCCTTCATGGATAGGTTCTCAGGCTACAACCAGATCAAGATGTTCCCCGATGATGAGAAGCGCACATCTTTTTGAACACCGTTGGGGGTATACTACTATACGGTAATGCCCTTTAGATTAAATAATTCAGGGACGACATACCAGCAAGCCATGAATACAATTTTTCGTGATCATTTGTGCAAAACTGTAGAGTGCTACGTGGACGATATCGCAGTTAAAAGTCGTCTCAAGGGCAACCACCTCCAAGACTTGAGAACGGTGTTCGAACTAATGCGTACACATCAACTCAAGATGAATCCAACCAAGTCTTTTCTGGGAATCTCCAGCGGCAAGTTCTTTGGTTTTGTCATCACTTCAAAGGGTATACATCTGGACCCGAAGAAAGTGAAGGCTATCCTCGATATGCATCCTCCAAGAAACCTCAAAGAGCTACGCAGACTACAAGGAAGGCTAGCCTACATCTGACGATTCATTTTGAACTTCTCAGGAAGGTGTCAACCATTCACTCAGCTCATGAAGACAGGCGTATCTTTCGTCTAGACTGAACAATATCAACGTGCATTCGACAATATCAAGGCGTTGTAGAAGCATAGAAAATATCAGATCGATGATCTATGCGGCTCAGAACAGGAGAACCCCATGCTGCTCATACAGGAGCAGTCCCATGCGGTTCAGAGAGACTCTTAGTCTCATGCGGCTCGGACAGGAGAGTCCATGCGGCTTACATAGGGAAAGTCCTGCGGTTCAAAGAGTTCCCCAGCCGCATGCGGTTCAAAAGTACATACGGCTTACGGAGATATGCGGCTCAAGGCCACGTGTATCCACGAGACCCCTTCACACAGCTGGCCATCGAGCAGTCTGCCTATTTAATGCTCTGCCATGATTTGACAGCTGACGGCTCTGACATGAAGTATCATAATGGCCCCGTTATAATGACAGACACTTGGGAAATAGAAGAAAATCTCTGACACGATCCGAGATTGACACGTGGCTACCCCCATGCGGCTCCGGTGAAGAACAGCTTCATGCGGCTGGCAAGGATCGTCTTCCTGCGGCTCACCAAGAAGCCATCCCATGCGGCTCGCAATTACTACACTTATGCGGTTCACCAAGAAGCCATCCCATGCGGCTCACGATTACTACGCTTATGCGGCCCACCAAGCGGCTCGCAAATACTATACCTATGCGGTTTCGCCGAGACGCTGTCTCATGCGGTTCATGGATGTCATGCGGCTTTGGCAGAGTCCATCAGTAAGACACATGGCAGAGATTCAATGATCACCCTGACTTGACAGCTGGTAGCAAAGATGTTTATGAGATGCAAAGATTTACCAGATCCCAATGACCATATTTAACATCATCCTCACAATTAATGAGATCAAGTCATATTATTCATAATCAAGCCAATGGGACACGTGGTGAGAGATCCAAGCTACATAACCAATCATGAAGATTTAAAGCAATCAGTATTAATTATTCGCAAGATTCAATGCTATCCTCATTTATGGCCCAGATCCTTCACGCTTAAGATTAATGGTCTAGATTGATTAAGCATCAGGCCGCCGCCACTTTGAGAATGGGTAATCAGCTAAACCCTAAAGATGCCCCTCCACTATTATAAATAGCAGGGTGCCATTCCCTTGCGAAAAAAAGGAGAGAGACAAGGAGAGATATACGCTACCAGAGAAAAAATACAACAGAGAGAGAGAAGCCAGAAGAGCAACAGAGGAGCAAGAAGAGCATTTCTTCATCAACGCCAACCATCTTCTCACAAGAGCCAAGGCTGCATATCGATCGTCCAAGGAGTAAGGCAGGGCTGCCGTCGCCTTCCCGAGCCTCTATCGTCACCTCCCAGAATCTAAAATAAACAATTGTACTTAGACTGCTGTACCTAGGTTTTCGTCCCTAGGCTTTCTTTGTACAAGCGAGTTTGTAACGTGAAGTAAAAGTCCGGTCCTCCGATAATTGTTATGTTCTTTTATATTTTATGGCAAACACGATGGCGACTCTGCTGGGGACTAACTTCTCCACGGCTGAGGAGTTGGTGACGCAATAGGAAGCAGCCAAGCTTGGCTCCACGCAACAAAAGATGATTGCCCGGTTCGACCAACAGGCGTTCGAAGAAATGCTCTCCGACAAGAGCACTGGCACGGTCCAGAAGCGAGCCCGCACAAAGAAGGCCCGTAAGGAGTGGAGACCCCGATCCTTCGTTCCTACTGAAGCTCTTGCGGAGACACCCTCTGTTGTTCAAGACGGCGAGCAAGATTCTCCTGCGGCCCCACTTCTGATCGTAGACGACTCTGCTGTCCCCAAGTCCGGCAGAAAAAAATACTATGATGCTGGACTTGCAGGGGCAAAGAGAAACTCTATGAGATCCGAGCCGCATAAGGGTACTAGCCGCAGGGAGAAAGCTCATGCGGCTACATCCGTCGGCCGCATAAAGAAAGCCCATGCGGCCATATCTGTCAGCCGCATAGCTTATGCGGCTACAGCTGCCAACCACATGAATGAAACCCATGCGGCTAAAAAAGTCAATCGCTTGCAGAAAACCCATGCGGCCGCAATTACCAACCACATGCGGCCAGCCTGTACGGTCGTGACTCCTAGCTGCACAAAAATAATTCATCCAATGGCAGAAGACAACCGCATGCAGACAGCCTGCACGGTACCCAACTGTAGTCGCGTAGCGTCCGTTCCACGCTTCTCTCGATCAGTCTTCGACCGTCTCTCATGCGGTCCTGACCCTGATGGTTCTCTGGATGATAAGCCAGATTCTGTGATATTCAACTTGGACTCCTCCTATTACGTACCCACAAGTACTAAAAGGAGGAAGTCTAGGGTAGCACGGGCTCATTAGGCCCAGTCAGCTGTCCCAACCTCTGACTATCGGGGCATCCCGTTGACTATCATACGGGCCTCGGATGGGAAGTTGTATACAACCACTCGAGTCCAGCCCCCGGCGACAAACGGACAGAGTGGTTCCTCTGACCTGCGGAAGGCGATCCTCCACAAACGCAAGGAAAGAGGAGGAGTGTCAGCATGCAAAGAGTCCTCGCTTGGACATAGCTGCACCCAAATCATCGTCAACTGCTGTTGCAATAACGCGGCAGTGACGGAAGATCGGCCATCCGTCTTCCGAAGACTACAGCATCCGAGCTCAGAAGATGAGGCACCTCTTGTTGTCTCCTGCAATTCCGCTCAGAAGGTCCCCGCCGAAGGAAGAGGGAAAAAGACAAGCATCTCCAGTCCCAAGATATCAACCACTACAACTAAGAAATTGTCGTCTAAACGGTTGTCCTCCACCGGAGTATTCCAACACACCCGTTCAAACACAAAATCTACCGTGATGGGAAATTCATCATCCACATCGCTGGGGGTTGTAGGAACTGGGGGTAGCACTCCTCCGAACATCCGCAAAAATTCGATATTTCAAGAAGTCGAGCCCGGACAAACAACTCTTCCATCAGGTACAACAGACGCTGATATCCCCGAGGACATCCGTAACTCTCAAGATGAAGCAAGCTCTGAAGCTGGGGATACCGTTCCCTCCGAGTCCGAGCCCGAAGAGAACATTCCCACCTATCCTGATGACTTCTCAGTGCATGGGTACGACTCGGAGTGCACATCCTCCACCGTTCCTTCCATCACTCCTCATGTAAGGACGGTTTTTATGACGGACAGCAATCAAGGGGGTTCCAATGATCGCCAGCGCATCGACAATCTCGAAGCCATATTACTTGCTTTGGTCAAGTCTGTAGATGAGATTAAAGCGACCCTGCCAACTCTACAAGGAGGAACGCCTAGTCAAACAAGCACGGGCCCCGCGGTCAATGTGGACTCGAACTCAACGGCACCAAACCCAGGCAATAATCCTCCCGAAATAACAGCCCCTACCGCGACAGATGAGACCCGAGAAGTAAGGAGAGAGGTCCAGGAGCTCCGAGCCATGTTCCATGCCCGAAAAAACGCTCAAGATCTCAGAATACGGCAACCATACCCTGCTGAAAGGAGGAATATTCTATTCCCACCAAGATATAAGCCGTTCAATATTAACCCATATGATGGCAAGACCTCAGCAAGTCGGTACATCACTTACTTCGAGGTCACCACCGACCATCGACCCCATGATGATGCTATCCTCACTCGATTATTTATTGGGGCATTGGAAGGAGTCGCCTTCGACTGGTATCGCAATCTGCCGGACAATTGCATCCACTCCTTCCCCGGCTTCAAGCGCATGTTCTTGGAAAGATTCTACGAGGTAGGACAGGACGTCACCATGTCCACCCTCATGGACATCATCCAAGGGGAGAAAGAGCTGACAAGGAACTACATTGAGCGGTTCCGCCAAACCGCCATGAAGCTGCCCTCCGAAAATCCAGATTCCTCTTTGATTGAAATTTGCCAAAAGAGACTGCTTCCAACGATCAGTCTCTAGATGGGCGAGAGTCAATTCAAGGACTGGAAGGCATTTATCATCAGCGCCACAAGCGCCGAAGAACGACTGAAGAAGGCTTGCCAACTAGGATTGCACATCTCGGAAGGAGAAAATAAGGGCAAGCGTCCCAACAACGATAATGGGGGTAACCCCTCCAACAATCGGGACAGCAAGGGAAAGTAGGCTATGGTGGCCGATACAGCACAAAAACCTGAGCCGAAGCCCGTAGACAAACAATGGCCTCAAGTCACTTACTCTTTTGAAGACGGCCACGTCAAGCCTATTTTGGACATGCTCATACAAGGAGATAGAATTAAGCTCCCTCCACCAAGACGGAAGCCTCGGCCGGCTGATCTGGAGAACCCAAAGTTCTGCCATTACCACCGTTATGTACACCACGCTACACACGACTGCTACCAACTGAAACGTTACATCCAAAGCCTCATCGATTCGAATGCTCTGGCCATCGATTTCGAAGAGGTAACCGTGGCAGCCAATATGGTGTCCGTACAATTCGACAGCTTCCCTCCGACGGAGACTCAAGACGGGGTAATCCCCGTCCCTCTGGCGACGATAGAAATTACCAATCTTCTACCTCTCCGGGAACAGACTGCTGGTCTAGTACCTCTCACCACATCATGAGGGGAGGTCGTGTGGGTCCATCCAGACTTGGTGTCAGAAGTAACTCGGCCCACTCCATCTACCACTGACAAAAAGAAAAGTGGAAAAGTCAGGACCTGCCACACAATCTCGACAGACAACGAGGAAGCTACAGCCGTCGTCACGCGGTCTGGAGCGCAATCCTAACCTGTGGTTGACAATCCAGCTGAAAATTATCAACCCACTACAACTGATGCTCTAGGACCGGCTCAGCCTTCGACGACCGACAAGCCTAGGCCGAAGGAGACTCGCTTCGATAAATCTCTCCGAAAAAAAGCAGCACAAGGGCTAGAGAGGCCCTACAACTTTGACATCTTAGCACAATTGGCTAACACACCGGCCAAGTTGTCACTGTACGAACTCCTAAGGCTCTCCAAGGACGTTCGTATTGCATTAAGCGAAGCACTCCAAAATGCCGATGTCTATCTGGCTCAATCCAACCTCACCGGGGAGGACTCACCTGTGGATCTCCAGGACAGTGCCTGTACGGGAGCAATGCCTAACATTGTCTTCACTCTGCAGGACATGCTCATCAAAACTAATCTACACGATCGCCCATTATACTACACTGGATACATCGGTGACGTAAAGGTGGATCGGATGCACATTGATCCTGGCTCTTCCATAAGCATTATCCCAAAGGGTCTGCTACATCATCTCCGCATCCCAATGCATCGTCTGACGCCTACAAGCACCGCCATCAGCGGGTTCAATTCGGGCAGGAGCTACCCTATTGGAAAGATTCGTCTAAAGTGTCAAATTGGCGACCTCCAATCCGAAGTCACCTGCTACGTCATCGATGCAGACACTTCTTACAACATCCTTCTAGGGCGCCCGTGGATACATGATTATATGATTGTGCCTTCCACGCTGCACCAATGCTTCAAATATGTCGACAAATACGATTTCGTAAAGATGGAATTTGCTGACATCGACCCCTTCAAAGGGGTCGAATCTTACTACTCGGACTCCTGCTTATACGAAAAGTCGAAGAGGTACCTTTATGAAGGAAATGAACAAGCTGGTACCGAAGCGGCCATGGGATCAGAAGGACCCCTGACGATCCACCTCCAAGCTCGCAAACCGGGCAAGCCCGCACCCCTTACCGCCACTCTGCGGAAGGACCCAATCAGCCTCTCAGCACAGGAGGAGCAGATGATAATTCGGCTGCCAAGGTTCGGCCAAGTACCGAGACCCACAACGGGGCCACTGACAATCAGACTGTCGAGAGTCAGTCAAACGGAGAAGCTCAATCCCTTCGATAGGCCACTGACGATACGCCTTCCCAAGAAGGGTCGTCACCCCGATGCAAGGTCTGACACTTCTAGCGAACCAGCCACTCCTCGCCCCACATCAAATGCCAAACTGGGGGTCGCTAGTCTGCCAACAACTCTATGCTCCGCTCCATCAACTGAACCACTGACAATCAAGCTTCCCAGGTCGTCCTCCCAGTCTTCGTTCACACAGGGGGTAGCCGAAGAGGAACCGGAGCTAGCCAAGTATGTGGCTGCCCACACTGATGTCCCCTCCGCTGATGATGTAATCCCCCTAGAAAAGATACCTTACTTCATCAATAAAAGGGTTATCTTTGAACTACACCGAGCTCAATAAGCTATATACAATGTATGCTATGGAAAACGGTATAGGCACTCACCTACACACACAAGTGACAAATGTGTACACCACGATCCGGCTTACTCCAGTAGAAGACGCTTACCGAATAATCGAGGAAGGAGATCATCTGATCATCTTCGGCCGGACGAACAACCCGCATCCCCTCACCATAGAAGAAGTCGACCTCGGGTCAGATGCCGGGAGACTGCCTCTGTATCTCTATAGCCCTCAATCCAAATATCTCATGCAGAAACAGGGGTATGATCTGGAGATGATGCCAGGTTTGAACTATGGCACTGGGCGACGATTACCTTTGAAGCCGCCAGTCCCAGCGGGCAAACCACGAGACTACTATAACAAAACTTGATGCGGGTTGGGGTATGTAACGCCTACTACAACCCATAAGATTTCAGATGAAGAATGCGACTGGCAGTCACATTCAACCGGGTCACCCACTTCGGACTCGAATACCAGCATCAGAGACGTGTTCAGACAAGTCATGACAGTCAACATGGCATTCACAGACGCTTACGAAGAAGACGAAGACATCCCCAAAATCCTCGAGCTAGAACCGTGGGCCCAGCAGTTGGACGCACAATGGGAAAAGCAGTTCGAACAGAGATAACCTCCTACTGAAGATGAGGTCATACAAGTAGATCTCGGCAACGAATCTTCTCCAAAACCAATTTTTGTCAGTAAAAGCATAACAGACGAAAAACGGGAGCCGCTGCTAGAACTTGTCAGAGAATACATTGATGTGTTCGCCTGGAGCTATGAAGACTTGCCAGGGTTAAATCCCGATATTGTTCTTCATAAACTCAACATTCGGCCAGATGCGAAACCAGTCCAGCAACAACAGCGACGCTTCCGTCCAGGCATCATGGACGCGATCGAAGCCGAAGTCAACAAACTGATAGCCAGCGGCTTCATTCGTGAGGAGCAACATCCCGATTGGGTCGCCAATATAGTACCCGTCCTTAAGAAGAATGGAAAGATTCGAATCTGCATCGACTTCCGTAACCTGAACGAGGCGTGCCCCAAAGATGAATTCCTCCTTCCTATCAAAGACATCATGATCGACAATACCTGCGGCTTCGAACGTATGTCATTCATGGATGGCTTCTCGGGGTACAACCAAATCAAAATGTCTCCTGACGACGAAAAATATACATCATTCCGAACACCGATTGGCACGTACTGCTACACAGTCATGCCTTTCGGTTTAAAAAATGCTGGCGCCACATATCAAAGAGCCATGAGCATCATTTTTAGAGACCACTTACGCAAGACGGTGGAGTGCTATGTTGACGATATAGCCGTTAAGAGCCGTAGCACGGTAGACCATCTGCAGGATCTAAGGACGGTATTCGACCTAATGCGAGCACACAATTTGAAAATAAACCCTACGAAGTCCTTTCTGGGCGTATCCAACGGGAAGTTCTTAGGCTTCATCATCACCACACAGGATATCCATGTAGACCCTGAAAAGACAAAAGCAATCATGGAGATGGGTCCCCCGAGAAACCTCCGCGAACTCAGAGGCCTTCAAGGGAGGCTAGCTTATATCAGAAGGTTCATTTCCAACCTCTCCGGGCGATACCGACCATTCACGCACCTCATGAAGAAAGGAGTCTCATTCGTATGGGACGAGGAATGCCAGCGTGCTTTAGACAGCATCAAAGAATATTTGTCAAATCCTCTAGTTTTGGTAGCCCCGGCCCCTGGAAAACCATTCATGCTCTATGTACGAGCAATGGAACACTCCCTCGGGGCTTTGCTGGCACAAAATAACAACACAGGCCACGAGCAGGCCATATATTACCTCAGCCGAATGATGATTGGGCCAGAGAACCGATATACCACGGTGGAGAAGGAATGCCTCGCCCTAGTATTCGCCATTCAGAAAACGCAGCAGTATGTCACCGGACAAACGATACATGTGATCTCACGAGTCAACCCTCTCAGGGTCCTAATGACTAAACCAGGGGCACTCAGCTCTCTCCTCGCTACATGGGCAATATTACTGTCCCCTTATCATATGATCTTCGGCCCACAAAAGGCAGTCAAAGGTCAAGCCCTGGCAGACTTCTTAGCAGCCCACCCGCGCTCGGAGTCCTCCAGGATATATGAAGAGATCCCAGATGAGGTCGCCGACTCGCATGCAACCTCTCACGATGATATATGACGAATGTTCTTCGACGGTGCTTCGAGGACCGGACCTAAAGGCAATATAGTCGTCGGAGTCGGGGTAGTGCTAATCTCTCCTTCCGGATTAGTGATTAACCGCGCTTATTCCCTCACCGAGCCATGCTCTAACAATGTGGCCGAGTACAACGCTCTGGTCATTGGCCTCCAACTTGCAAGAGAGCTGGGGGTAGAATACCTTGAAGCATACGGCGATTCCCAGCTAATCGTCAATCAGATCCGGGGCTCATACGAAGTCCCCCACGAAGACATGATCCCTTATCACCAAATAGCGATTAACATCATCTCGTCGTTCGAGGGGTTCTTGATCGAACATGTCCCCAGACTCCAAAATATCGAAGCAGATGCCTTAGCCGGTCTTGCCGCTTCCCTAGCAGTTCTAAATTATGATCGCCAATCAGTGGATGTGATAGGCCATGAACTGGTCTGTCCCAAAAACAATATGCAATTCATGGCGATTTATTCCGTACAGACGATCGATGGTGCCCCAGATTGGAGACAACCACTCATCGACTTCGTCGTCTACGACATCCTGCCCGAGAACCCAAAGGAAGCCACTTCCATCAGACGACATTCTCTCATATTCTTCTACGATACAGAGACGAAAATGCTGTATCGCCGCTCCTACGACGGATTACTGCTTCGGTGTCTGTCAAATACAGAAGCCAAAGAAGCTGTACGAGAAGCTCACGACGGTGTCTGCGGGGCCCACCAGCCCGGCACAAAACTTCAAGACCGCCTTCGCCGAATGGGCTACTATTGGCCCACAATGGTGGCAGATGCGATGGATTATGCTAGAAAATACAAAGCCTGCCAAATCCATACAGACTTCATTCACCAACCATCCGAGTTTCTACATCCGACAGTGGCATCCTGGCCATTCGAAGCATGGGGAATGGATATCATTGGTCCAATCACCCCACCTTCCTCCCGAGGCCATCGCTTCATACTCGCGATCACTAATTACTTCTCCAAATGGGCAGAAGTCGTCCCACTCGCAGAAGTTAAGACTTCAAACGTGATCAGCTTCCTTAAGCATCACGTCATCTATCGCTTCGGACTGCCACGAAGGATCATCCATGATAATGGTCTACAGTTTGCAAGCCACGCATTCTATCGGTTCTGCGATAAGCACCGTATTCAGAATGTCGCTTCGACACCATACAACCCGGCAGCAAACGGGTTGGCAGAGGCATTCAACAAAACAATCATCAAACTCCTCAAGAAGTTTGTCTCCTCCAACAAACGTGACTGGAACGAGAAGCTCGGCGAATGCTTATGGGCTTATCGCACCACGGTCCGAACAGCCACCGGGAATACACCATTCTCCCTGGTATATGGAAGTGAGGCAGTCCTCCCATTGGAGACCCAGATCCCCTCACTACGTGTCGCCCTCATACATCAATTGACAACAGACGACAACCACCATCGTCGCTTACATGAATTAGAGGCACTAGATGAAAAGTGCCTCTTAGTTCAGCAACGAATTGAGCTATACCAAGCAAGCATCTCTGGAGCCTTCAACAAGAAAAATCAGAACATTCCAGGTGGGCGATCTCGTCTTGGCAGTCCGGAGGCCGATGGTCATGACTCACAAGACCGCCGGCAAATTCCAGCCAAAGTGGGAAGGCCCATTTATCATTGAGACAGTATTCTCCAACGGTGATTACCGCCTCGCAAAACAAAACGGAGGCTTGCTCATGTTGCCCGTCAACGGCAAGTTCCTGAAGAAATATTATGTCTAAACGATATTCTCTCCAAGATCTTCGAGTCATGTACCCGCTGGTACCGCTGAACTCGCCTCCATATTCCCTTCAGATTATCGAGTCATGTACCCGCTGGTGCCGTTGAACTCACACATTCTCAATATTCTAAATTACCGAGTTATGTACCCGCTGGTACCTCTGAGCTCACATTCCGGTCACTCTTTCAGATAGTAAGTCACGTATTATTATACCTCTGAACTTTCTTCCTGGAAGAGATCCTCCCTCATGATCCACTACCCGCGCTCCCAGTACACAAAAAGGGTAATCGATCCACAAATTTCCGAAACGGCCATGTCCTCATTACCTCTGAGTCGTTTTCACTTCTATCAAAAACAAACCGCCCCTTCGCATAGAACTTCCATGTTCTCCTACCTCTGAGTCGTTCTATGTACCCCCTCTTCATTGAGCCTACTCCTGTCATGTCCTCATTACCTCTGAGTGGGAAGGCTCCGTCGAAGAAACCTTCATGCTTGCCATGTCCATATTACCTCTGAGCAAGTATGTCGGTCTCCTTTCAACCTATTATCTGTACCCACAACAGGAGTACGACAAGGATAATTGGTCCACAAATGTCCTCTGTTGACTACAAATATCCACTATTGACCACGAATATCATCCGTGAAGTCTTCCCTGCCATGTTCTCATTACCTCTGGGCAGGAAGATTCTACGGTAAAACCCTCATGCTTGCCATGTCCTCATAACCTCTGAGCAAGTATGTTGGTTTCCTTTCATCCCATTATCCGTATCCTATACCAGGGTACGCCAAAGATAATAGGTCCACAAATATTCCTTTGCTAAGCTTCTTAGCATAAATCTACCACCTCACCATGCCCCGGGAGCCCAGCTGCTCTACGGCATTCTTTTTCCTAAACACCATGAACATCCATGACCACTTTGCCACGGCTGTTTCGGACATCCTGTCCAAACTTGTTATCCGTATCTAAAACTAAGGTATGCATAGGATAACAGGTCCATAAATAATCCCCCAGCAAGTCCAGCTCCACGAACACCACAAGTACAAGAAAGAAAAGATGAGTTGAAACATGCTCATTTATTCAGAATTTAAAGTGCTACATCATTTGGGATCACATCCCTTACAAAAAAAAACAAAAAAAAACAGAAAGCTGATCACTGCTCTGGGGCACATAACGCCCTGAGACGATCCATCAGCAAGGCAACCGACCGCTTAAACCTCTGGGTAGCTCGACGTTCCGTCTCTTGGGTCAGCACCGCCTCGTCCTCCAGTTGAGCATGGGCTTGCTAGTTATCCTCAAATCTCTTAAAAGCCCGCTCCAGGTTAGCAGAAGATCGGGAAACCTTCTCGGCCTCCCGAACGATCGACTCCTGTTCCGCACGGGCAGCCTCCAGCTCTGACTCTAAGAAGGTCAATTCCCTCTGGAGTGCGAGAATCCGCTCCTTCGTATCAGCGATTCCACGAGAAGCAGACTCTTTCCGAGCCCGACAAGCCTGACTTCGACGACCCAGCCTGTCATACGAAGCGGAAAACTTGTCAAGGTCTCCCCGTACAACCAGTTTGGCAATATCCCGAGCAAGCTTGATCCTATCCCGAGCAGCAACTAGGAAGCCCCGCTCCCGATCATTCACAGCAGGCAAGCCCGCCTGCCGTATCGCCAGCAATTGGGTCATAAGCTGATCAGCCTCCACCAACTTAGGCTCCAGGACTGCAGCCAACCCCATCCCGCCAGGAAGGGACTTCAAGGTTGCAATCTGGCCCCGAGCACACCGCAGAGACAGAGTAAAAGGGGTCTTCCGTTCCATAGCAGCATCTATACCCCTCTTTAAGTGGCGATAGAAGTTGTCAACCACATCCTGCGTCACCTCGTCCAGAGCTTCCAAAGAAGCCGGTGTCAACAGGAGTGTAGCCGGCAACACTGAAGAAGACGCAACAGAAACTGCCGCTCCTGCCATAAGAGAAACCAGCTCCGTACGGAAGGACGCTTGAACAGCGGCCAACTCCTCTTCGGCAGCCCGCAGAATTTGAATGCTCGGTAGGGTTGAGAGGTCAGTCTTCGGAGCCGTATAATCCGTGGAGAGGCCGGTTCAACTCTAGGGGCAGTAGACGATTCAGGAGAGGCCGGTTCATCGGACACCTACAAAGAAAAGTGATTAAGTCCTATCTCCGAGAAAAGAGAAAACTACAACAAAGAGATGGCTCCGACTTGGTCTTACCTTCGGAATAGCATCCGTACCTTCAGCCCTCGCGGTAATAAGTAATCCACGAGACCTAACGGCAGCTCTCTTCACGGAAAAGGTCACTCTACTGTCAGAAGAATTGTGTCTGACTCATTTACGCGAAGAACCAGACACAGCTGAAGGCTGTTCTTCTTCCACTACTTCCTCTTGTGTAGTAAACAACGGATCTTCTGCCGGTTCATCGGGTGTGGGAAGCGGTTGATCCGTTACTTCTTCACCCCCACCAGAAAGGGAGTCTTCGCTATCATGATCATCCTCCTCCTCAGCCGACTCGGAAGAATCTGATTCAGGGAGGGGAGTCTGGAGCGCT
The DNA here is from genome assembly GCA_029216955.1 of Iris pallida. Lineage (NCBI taxonomy): Eukaryota > Viridiplantae > Streptophyta > Magnoliopsida > Asparagales > Iridaceae > Iris > Iris pallida. The sequence continues at coordinate 10,910,160 of JANAVB010012599.1, forward strand.
AGTTGCTTTCTAGCCTTAGCCCCCTTGGGCTTCTCCTCTAAACCGGTACCCACGATGAAACTGGTACTCGGATCAAAATTAACAGGAGGCTTGTTTGCCATAACGTGATATAAAGCAGCTACGTATAAAATTTCCCGCGGCGCATTAGCATCGAGGACCGAGAAGCTGGCCCGAGTATGATAAGCGTCATAATAATTCCACGCCCTGACACCATCAAGAACGCTACCTTCAAAGCCCAAACAAGGGTTGGGACAATCAAGAAATAACTGATTATAACCAAATTGGCAGGAAAACCTACTAGGTAGGTAAGGCTCCAAGTACACATTATCGCGGTTGCAATAAACCAGATGCGCGGGGCGGATGTTGCGCAACCAGGTGAGCATATCCGAAGACAGAAAGTGAGAAGGCCCGGTACCATCGAGATGTACCTTCCTCACTTCTTCATCAGAAAAGGGAGAAACAGACACCAAAAAGTCACACCCGTCCACCCTCGCCAGCACCTTCCGACAAGATGGCATAGTGTTGTATTCCCAAGACCGGCAATGGCATTTGAAAAGGAAAGCGTCTTCATCTGTAGCATCTTCCGCTATTCCAGGTCCCGTCAAAGACTTGTAGTGCATTGCCAACTACCCCATCAAATAGTGGAAAGGCAGTTCTACGTGCTCAAAATCAAACGTCTTCTTGTGCGCAATAACCTTGGACGAAAAGGTTCGAAGACCATGGTGTATGCTACACACCATAGCAGGAAGAAGGGCCAGTCTAACTCCAAATACCAGTTTAACGGCAGAGAGAATGAAATGACGACCGATCCTCTCGATAGAACCCGCTTCTCCCGAGACTACGTAATTCCGCAGCCATATGATTAAAAATCCAGCCAGGAGCGCCTCCTCTGACATCTGTGTGGTCCCGTAGCAAAAATAGCTAAGAGAGTCAGTTTGACTCCCGAATATGTCGCTCTTGGATCGTGACTTCTTACGCTTGACATCAGATCCCTTATCTCTCCATACGTTCGAGGGGTTCGAGGAGTAACTTCGCCAGAAGGGTCAACTTTAAAAAGATAATTAATCCAGGATGTGGTGTGGGGAGCGGTCCCCTCGGAGCTATCCACCATTTTTATAGCCATCTGGTGACAAGCACTATGGTAGCACAGCAACTCCCGATACACTGCAACAGAACCTGGGAGTCGTCGGTTCAAGTCCTCAAACTCCTCATTCGACGGGGTATACATCTCGAAAGGCTCATTCCCCCACAGAAGTTTGGAGACAGTATACATCTCATGGAGAGCAAGCCCCAACTCCCCTCCGGGTGCAAAGAACGTCCCCGTTCGTCGGCTATACATCTCCAAGAGCGCCACGAACAGTGGCTTATTGATAGGAAGCCCGTGACAAGTGCCCCGAATGGCATGGTAAAGTCCCACCTCCCGTAAGAATGTTCTGTAGTCTGCAGAACCCAAGTGGTCAACTGGGCCCACGTAGAAGTGGGGTTTATCCAGTTCGGCAATGCCAGCCTGCCAATGGAATAAGATTTCTTGCGAACAAGCCGATTCAGGAAGGTATCAGCTTGAGTGAGTATGAAGTTGGGACCGTATACATTCATGAAAGAGCCCGGGGCCAGACCCATCATGTACCGGAGGACGGAATCCTTACCCGCATACGCTGACCGCATATTCGGGTTATAATGGATGTTGCCCATCAACATCCCTGATTGAGTAGGAGTTAAGTTACACACCATCTTCCTGTCCAGCAACACCATATTGAACCACGACAGAGGATAATGACGTTCCATGAGAGAAATATGGATTGCCACCCCATTCAAAAAAAATCCCAGTTCTCGGAAATCTCTAATACTAGGGGATTCTTTATGATTAAAGCGTCTCCAAAAAGGAACGAAGGCTTCAGGTATTTTCCATCCAGCTTCCCAGTATTCATCATGGAACGGAGGTAATGGAGGGTCTGATTCTCGATGGCGTTCAACCTCTCCGAAGGCTCATCAGCAGGGAATTGATTCAACATATGCTTAATTAAGTCGTCAAGACGCACGCCCAAGGCGAATTGATTTGAACCCACTATAAGTTCCCCCGCAGGATTTACTGGCAGATTCACTGAAGAAAAAGCAAAAGAAACAAGTCAAAAAGATAGCTGAAACACAAAACTACGTGATGCTTATGCGGCTTAGCTCAGTATAGCCTCATGCGGCTCAGTTTAAAAGAGTTCATACAGGTCAGTCCGAATGAGCTTATGTGGCTCAATTTGAAAGAGCCCATACGGCTCAGTTCGAATAAGCTTATGCGGTTCGGCTCGAAAGGAACTTATGCGGCTCAGTGCGGATGAGCTTATGCGGTTCGAAAGGAGCATATGCGGATATGGTTCGATTCGAATAAGCTTATATGATTCGGCTCGAAACAGGCTTATGCGGTCCAGCACGGATGAGCTTATGCGGTCCAGTTCAAATAATCTTATGCGGTTCAGTTCGAAATAAGCTTATGCGGCTCAGTTTGAAAGAGCTTATGCGGTCCAGATGGGCTTGTGCGGCCCTGATGATGAAGTAGTTATGCAAACAACTTTTATGCGGCTCAAGCCTGGGTCATATCCCATGCGGCCCGAATATGAGTCGGACCCACAGCATACTTGGGAATATAGGCTCGCGCATAAAATATGCGGCGTACCATGGCAATTCATATTGATGGTCCTACCAGCAATAGGCGGGTGAACGTCGGAGTGAAAAATAGGCACGCCAGCCGTCGGAGGAGCCGCCACGTTCGCCGCCGCAGTCGATGAAGACACGGCCTTCTTGCCCGTAGCCGCCGCAGAAGATGACGCGGCCTTCTTGCCCGTAGCAGCAGCAGTCTTCTTGGGAGCCATTGCTGATCGCTGACAGGAGAAGACGAAGAGGAAGTCGGCAACAAGAAGTTCGAGCAAAAGAGAGAAGGTAAAGAAACCCTCAAAGAATAAACTTACTCCTACTTATAGGCAAAGGAGGCTTGAAAAATCAAACAAATGCCTCGATCCACGCATCGCCTAAAAGAAAAAAACCGCTTCGGTGAAAACAAAACTGACCCTTGGGATCCTCCCCCAAGAGGCGGCAAATCAAGGGCATTTAATGCAGAAGATTTGCACACGTGGCTAACACTTGGCAAAAAAGTTTATGCGGTCTCATAGCTCATACGGCCAGATAAACCTATGCGGCTGAATCATCTATGCAGTCAACAAAGGCCATGCTTCTTATTCAAAGTATTTTAATTTTACAAATTGAAAAGTTTGAAGGGGGTCTTGTAGAAGCATGGAAAATAGCAGATCGATGATCTATGCGGCTCAGAACAGGAGAACCCCATGCGGCTCATACAGGAGCAGTCCCATGCGGTTCATAGAGACTCTTAGCCTCATCCGGCTCGGACATGAGAGTCCATACGGCTTACATAGGGACAGTCATGCGGTTCAAAGAGTCCTCCAGCCGTATGCGGTTCAAAAGTACATACGGCTCACGGAGATATGCGGCTCAACGCCACGTGTACCCACGAGACCCCTTCATACAGCTGGCCATCGAGCAGTCTGCCTATTTATTGCTCTGCCATGATTTGACAGCTGACGGCTCTGACATGAAGTATCATAATGGCCCCGTCATAATGACAGACTCTTGGGAAATAGGAGAAAATCTCTGACACGATCCGAGATTGACACGTGCCTACCCCCATGCGGCTCCGGTGAAGAACAGCTTCATACGGCTGGCAAGGATCGTCTTCCTGCGACTCACCAAGAAGCCATCCCATGCGGCTCACAATTACTATACTTATGCGGTTCACCAAGAAGCCATCCCATACGGCTCACGATTACTACGCTTATGCGGCCCACCAAGCGGCTTGCAAATACTATACCTATGCGGTTCGCCGAGACGCTGTCTCATACGGTTCATGGATGTCATACGGCTTTGGCAGAGTCCATCAGTAAGACACGTGGCAGAGATTCAATGATCCCCCTGACTTGACAGCTGATAGCAAAGATGATTATGAGATGCAAAGATTTACCAGATCCTAATGACCATATTTAACATCATTCTCACAATTAATGAGATCAAGTCATATCATTCATAATCAAGCCAATGGGACACGTAGTGAGAGATCCAAGCTACACAACCAATAATGAAGATTTAAAGCAATCAGCTTTAATTATTCGCAAGATTCAGTGCTATCCTCATTTATGGCCCAGATCCTTCACGCTTAAGATTAATGGTCTAGATTGATTAAGCATCAGGCCGCCGCCACTTTGAGAGTGGGTAACCAGCTAAACCGTAATGATGCCCCGCCACTATTATAAATAGCAGGGTACCATTCCCTAGCAAAAAAAAAGGAGAGAGACAAAGAGAGATATATGCTACCAGAGAAAAAATACAACAGAGAGAGAGGAGCCAGAAGAGCAACAGAGGAACAAGAAGAGCATTTCTTCATCAACGCCAACCATCTTCTCACAGGAGCCAAGGCTACATACCGATCGTCCAAGGAGTAAGACAGGGCTGCCGTCGCCTTCTCGAGCCTCTATCGTCACCCCCAGAATCTAAAATAAATAATTGTACATAGACTGCTGTACCTAGGTTTTCGTCCCTAGGCTTTCTTTGTACAAGCGAGTTTGTAACGTGAAGTAAATATAAGTGGGTAGATTTGTAGCTCCCCTTTCCCGAAAATGTAGAAATATTTTATTATTATTTATTTTATTTGAATAGTGATTTTAGAGTTTTATAAATAATTATTTAGTTAATTATTACGGTAGGTGATTTTAGCCATGATTGAGTTTTGGAGTACAAGTCGGTTAGGAATCATGACACGAATAGCATGGTCGTGTGCCTTGGCTAGTGTATTAGCCCTGGTAGGGAAGGCCGAGCCTTAGTGATGTCCTAACTAGGAAAACTAAGCCAAGTTGCGACTTAACCCTTACGAAAAATTTAATTATTTGTTAATTATATTAGTGAGTTTAAGAAACCGGTTACACCATCTTAGCTTGGAATGGGTCCGAACTGAGCCCAAGCCTATGTAGGCGTACGGTACGTTCAATGACATTTTGTTGATGTAAATTAGTATGAGGGTACTGCATTCCGTTTTAATAATCACATTTCTAGGTATTTATAATTAAATATAATTAGTAATTAATATTCAGGGATATTTATATAAATAGGCCCTGGTACACATTTCGAGATTATTAGATTGTGCGTAGTGGTGTATACATCATTGTTGGGTTACTGATTTCCGTTATTATTATTACTACTATTATTATAATTTTATTGAGGTTGTTATTATATATTATTAATATTATTATTGATCATATGATATTCCTCATATAAATGTATAATATATATATTGAAATATAGAAATAAGTGTATATACGGATATATATTAGATATGTGTGTATGTATAGAGATATATATAGGGATAAATATTATATATGTGTAAATTTGTGTAAATATAAATATGCGTAAATTAAATATATAGGAATTTATATGAATGTACAAGTGTATATTAAATGTATAGGTATTTATATATAAATGTATATAAATAAAGGTATGTAGGAGTATAGTATAAATAAATATGTGTATACATATTTTCGAATATATAAATAGATATATATATATATATATATTTAAATAGATATATATATATTCACTTTAGCATTATTGTTATAATAAATAGCAGCATAGTCCCCAACGGAAAACCAAACGAAATAAACAGTCCGGCCCATGGGACCCAGTCCACAGTGGAATAAACCCCACGCAGAGAGGAACTTCCCTCTCAGCCTAATGCGAGGCCGAGCCCGAGCCCGGGTGTACACCCGCTCGAAAGTTCGTCTCCGAACACTGTATAAATATTACGAGTAGGGAGATCGACCAAAACCCTAAAACTAATCCTAGCCGCCCCCTGGCCCGGTGCGCGCACGGCGGGGAGCCACCGTCGGCCGGCCAGGCACCGCCGGCCGCATGGGACAGCGCAATAGCGCGTCATGGACAAGAAGCAACGACAGGAAGTTGCGTCAACGGCACAACTTCGTGAGGACATTACTCCATCCACATTCAACCGTTTTGAATTCCGTAAACTCTGGTATGATCCTAATATGACCCTCTTTAGTCCCTATCAACTAGTTTAGATTCTAGTGATCCGAAACTCGAGATAATTTAAGTTGAAGTTGTCAAAAAACCTGGCGAAACATGATACGGTTAACAACCGAATCACCCATATTTCAGGATCGATCAAGTACTATATTAGAAATTCTACTTGAAGGCAGTTAAGGACAACCTATAGGGCTTCACAACCCTTTTTACAGAATCTGATTTCGTCGATCGAGCATCGAGAAATCGGTTTCCCAAATTGAGGAAAAATCTATTTTAAAAACTTTGAAAATCGCTCCACACGACGTGCGTCACGCTAATCCGGACGACGTGGTCGCGAACCGAAAGCATCGAAAGCTGCGTAACGGCTTCGTGGTCGTGTGGGCTTTGACACAATTCAAATTGGTCGCGTGTGCGCGACGAATTTGATGCGTATCCGTCGAAATTTTCCGTATCATGCACTTTACAAATTCTCCAATTACTTGGTGCACGTTCATCAGATCGAGACGAAACTTACGCCAACAGGACCGTATCATTTTTCTGGTCCTGTTTGCCAAGTTTGGTCCGATTCTAAGACAGTCGAATCCGACGTCGTTTTGCGGGCCCCACGGTCCGACTCAACGGGCGATTTTGTGCACGGCCCGCCGGAATCTAACTCTGGACATACGGTTGAGTTCGTATTAGAAAACTGGATTCACAGACATATAGTTTGATGACTTTAGAGACCGTTGACTCTGGCACGTTTTTCGGTGTAAAGCGGGTCCAACGGTGGATATCGTTTTTGCCCGAAATTACCGTTTTGCCTCCGTGTCCAGAATTGGACTTAAGGACAGGCAACCCTAGCTAATTTGACTATTCTGAAAATATTGGTGATCTTTATTTCAGCTTCCGGGGACTGTTGTACGGGTTTTGACTATTGTGGCACATTGAGCAGTTCAGACTGTCGGTTTCACCAGCAAAGGACCACAGGCGAGTACAGTTTATTGTCTGCATTTCGATATTGATCTTTACTATATTTCATTGATTAGTCATTAGTTATGTGATTATTTTCTATTATAAATTATTGAGTCGGGAATGAGAAGTACCAAGGATGTGTGATCTGACCTTAGACCGTGTTGACCGTGTAGACCGTGTTGCATTTATTTCTTGTAGACCGTGTAGACCGTGTTGCTTTTATTTCAAGTAGACCGTGTAGACAGTAATTTATTTATTGTAAAATAGACAGTGTAGACCGTGATTATTATTGTATTTAAACTGTATAGTTCGTGATTATTATTCTGTAGACAATATTTCTTTATTGTAATATTTTCTGTAGACCGTGTAACTGTAGACCGTGTAACTGTAGACCGTGTAACTGTAGACCGTGTAACTTTAGACCGTGTAGACCGTGTCGCATAATTGTCCCGAGACCGATCACATATCAAAGGTACTTCTAACAGTGGGGAAAGTATATGTGTCTATTTATTTACTATTGATTTTCTGTCTATTCTTACGGCTTTACTGATTATTTTCAAAACTCATGATTGATGTCTAACCTTTGCTTTATAGTCATTTTCTTTATTAAAATTGCATTCAGTGGATTGTGCTCGTTCCATTCCTGACTGGAAACCAACATTTTCAGGTTAGCCGTGGATTCACTTAGCTTGGGAAGTTCGGATGTACTTGCAGACGAGCCTAGAAGATTAGTTAGATAGTCAAGTTATAGTCATTCAATATTTGTACAAGTTTATATTTTCCTACAAATGTAAAACTTATGATCATTGTAAATTAAATTAATTATGTGAATGAGCATCTTTGTGATTATGATCTTCATGGCCGTGACAGCGTACTACCACCGACACAGCGGCGTAGGCTGGCTTGGACACGTCTCGTATCTGTTTTAAAAAAAATTGGGTGCGGGTCGTGACAAGTTTTTGTGGTGGCCCATGCAGGTCAGTCTTCGCAAATCATGCGAACTCGTGATAGTACTTAAGTTAGTTGTACTATTACGAGCCTGCGACGGGAACATGCTCATTCACGAACAAGGATTAATTTAATTTAAGAGAATGACTAGGACTAGGAGTCCCCTACACAAATTGACCGATGGGTAGTCTAGGCCATGCAATGTTGATGAGGGTTATGGATTTTGATAGTTTGTCATATCTCCATAAGTACACTATTTCCTCTAGATAGGATGATATGATCCAATGTGGATAGACTATTGCTTGGTGAGACAGGACTTCATAGAGATGAAGATCTAACCTTGATAAATGGTGCAATTCTTTCTCTTTGCCCTTTGGATATCATCCTCACATCTAAGTCAAATTGCCTAATTAGTTCCTATTTTGCCCTAAGAATTATTATTTTTATGTTATCCATGGATGAACCTCAAGTTAGTTTCGATTCAAGTTTTTCTCAAAGGCTTGAATACACATAGAATAGGTACTAGAATGGTTGTATCTCTTTGTCTTCAGTTATTTCTCCCTGTTCAATCCTTATTTTAAGAGTTGTGACTGATAGGACAAATGTTTACGCTTTATTTCGTAGTCAACTTGTTTGAATTTATAGAAGCCCATGAAGTTTTATGGATATAGTTAAAAGAATATTAGTTGACTCATAATGGCAGGACAGCAGCGTACTGTCGCCATTTATTTGAATTATGGAGACTATGGACTCACTGCAGCCAGCAGCGCACTGGCGAGACACGACCCTAGAGTTGAAATTTTTAAGGAAATTATAGGTTATAAAATATTCCTGAGACTAGGGATGGTGGTCCTCTTTGATCGTAGTTACCCATGTGTCGAGATAAGGTAGAGTATCTGATAGCATATCACATCTGAATCACAGAACCAAGAATTTACCATCACCCGAGTATACGGACGAGGCATAACTCTCGGTGAAATGACTTCAGACGTGATTACAGGTTTAGGATACTATAGAGGATAGGACGGTGCCCTGTATGTTCTATAAGATCCGAAGCCAATAGTAGTGGAAGTTCTGTAAGTTTGGTAGCATGTCTCCCGACCTAGCACTCTGTACGATCCTCATGTTCTACTGATGAGGAAATTGACTAACACTAATAGGTTACCTAGAATATAGAATGCAGAAGTCCCTAAACCATTAGTCGACCAAGGCCTTAAGGGTAAGATGGCAGTGGGATGTCTATAGAAGCAAGAATACCGGGTAAAGTTTGATTCTCACAAAACTCGAACTACTTGTGTCTTCTTTTAAAAATCTCGCATAATTGTATTCGACTATCTTAACAAACGCTGCTGTTACAGCTTAGTTTTGCAAGCTCACTCTGTTCTCGAGCTTGATTCAAGGCATATATTTAGTGGGGACGCTTGCTAACTTATTGTCTAATCAGAATCAGTGTATTATGGTCTGATCAACCATGATGCATTTGGTTCGCTTTTCGTTTAATTACACTAAGTGGATGGAGATATATAGGTATCTAGGATCTCATCCGCGACTGCTTGACAATTCCTCTTGAATTATATGTTCGTCTTTGAATCACATGATTGTATTTAGTGACATCTTTCTTGAACTCATTATTATTTTTGTCCTTCACTGATTTGGAAAGACAGAAGCTCGTAAGTGGTAGAAAGATACCGAGTATTCCCATGGCTATGGTAGTTGTATACACAAGTGTAGTTATCATCGGCCAGCCATGTGATTGAGTTACTCGTTCTCCCATCGACCCTCAAACTACTATTGAGACTTTCGAGCCATCCGAATTTGTGAATGATTAAGGTTTTATCCTTAGTCAAAATGCCAACCTAGGAGAGTATCTATTCCCGAGCAACCAAATGTTGTGAGTATCTAATTATTTGCTGGAAGCTGCCTTAACTAGCAACCCTTATGCCTTGAACCAACCCTTCCTCGACTGAAGCCCACACTTAGACATGAGATGAGTGGACAATAGGGTAATCATTTACCGTGACACTCCTCCCGAGATTGGTTTCCACCGAATATTACTCTAGTTATGTAAATGTTTAATATTAAGACCTAACTAGTGTTGGAACACCACAGTCACTTGTTTAGCTAATACCATAGCTTAAATACCCTGTCAAATTGTGATATAACAGTTGTCAACAACAATTCATGATCACTGCAACCCATACTACTAGAACTCTTGTAAAAATAGTCTGGCAGGTTCGACACCAATAGAAGTTCACGACCCAACCGTTAGAAACCTTTTGCCTTAGAGTTGGTTACCCCGTCGATAACTCTTGTATACCATGGATGTGGATGCCCTCTATCTTATCGACCACGTGTCATTACACACGCACTCGTTTCCCATTTATTGAGGAACGATCTTTGACTTGACTTATATCTACCGTAATTTTATACGTCATGCCTTATTCTTTATTAACTAGAGTCGGGGTACAAGATCCTGATTTTGGAAATTCTTCTGACCTCATTATTCCTAAGACCATGACCTAGCTTCTAAGGTGGGTAGACTGTAAGCCTTCTAGAATTGTTAGGGTATGCAAGAATTACCTATTGATTAGAATAAATTCCATTTAGATGATAATTAGTGCGCATGGACTCCCACTTTCCTTTTAGATTATTTTGTGTCCCCGGCCGTGTCATTAATATTCGGAGCGTAATACTAGTCATTACCTTCCAACAAATTTCATATACAAAATCTAGACAGGTCTACCTTCATCTAAGTATATCATGTCCCACTCAAACCCGTCCCCTTGTACTCTATTTTTGATGTACGACTTTCAGGACAAAAAGACGAGTTATAACCCTTACCATAATACCGGTAAACTTTCCGACTATAATTAGAGACTCAATCTCGACTCAAACCTTTCGACCCAATATACGGTTGTGATCTGCTCGAAGCCCACTATACACATGTCGCTAGTGTGCCACTCAATGGTGTTTTCTCGTGCTACTTAAACACCAAAGTCACGAAAGGCACATTTTGGGGCTTTGGCATCCTAGCTAACCACCCGACTGGCAACTAGCTCAACCACTTGGGTTGAAATCTATTCTAGGTTATCCTAGCCTGGTAGAAATAGTTCTATCATTGGGATCTTGTCCAGTCAATATAGATTGAAGTCCAAGGTTCATCCAACCGACGACGGACATCCAATTAGGGAAACCCATTAAGACCCAGTAAAATCCATCTATTTGTACCACCATTTTTGGACTGTAAAACCACACTAGTTGAAATAGGCCATGTACCTATTATGTAGCCTCCCCTCTCGGGATATGAAGTCATTCGTAACCTTTATTCCATCTACCTGGAAGTCGCGATACGATCTTGCGTTGTATGTATATCCCTTATTTGTGTGTTTAAATAACCACAAAATAGATCACAATCGTGATTTCTTAATTCCGTTCTATTATGGAATCTGTTGAAAATTTTGAGAACAGAACTTCTGTACTGCACGAATTACAAGCCCCTCTAGGAAACGAAGGGTTCTTCGAGTTAACAAGTGACTGGACTACAGTAGCCTAATCTAGCAAATAAGTCACTGGGTTCATAGACTCCCTATCTGCAGCATTGGATACTCTCTACGCTCTTGAAACTTCATAAATGCTTCGATTATCCTTCCCGACCTTGCTTTCCTTCCTATTCCGGAGCGACAATGGTCATGCTTATTAAAATTTACTAATTTTTCTTGGCTACTTGTGCAAATTGCTGCTTGTTAATTTTTGGGTTGCTGGATAGATAAGGGAGGATTATAGATACCGTAAACAATATATATCTATTGGTAGAAATTTTAGCAAGTAGTTGGATAACTTCAAAGTTTAGTGACATAGCTTGAGGGAGTAGTGTGACCAAAGGTGGGTAGAAGTCCTCAAGAAATTACAGTTTCAAATGACCATGAGAATAGATTGATAGCAAATAGAAACCGTCTTCTATCATAGCGGATGGACTCTTGCCTTAAATTTCGAGGATGAAATTATTTTTAAGGTGGGTAGATTTGTAGCTCCCCTTCCCGAAAATGTAGAAATATTTTATTATTATTTATTTTATTTGAATAGTGATTTTAGAGTTTTATAAATAATTATTTAGTTAATTATTACGGTAGGTGATTTTAGCCATGATTGAGTTTTGGAGTACAAGTCGGTTAGGAATCATAGAACGGATAGCATGGTCGTGTGCTTTGGCTAGTGTATTAGCCCTGGTAGGAATGACCGAGCCTTAGTGATGTCCTAACTAGGAAAACCAAGCCAAGTTGCAACTTAACCCTTACAAAAAATTTATTTATTTATTAATTATATTAGTGAGTTTAAGAAACCGGTTACACCATCTTAGCTTGGAATGGGTCCGAACTGAGCCCAAGCCTATGTAGGCGTACGGTACGTTCAATGATATTTTGTTGATGTAAATTAGTATGAGGGTACTGCATTCCTTTTTAATAATCACATTTTTAGGTATTTATAATTAAATATAATTAGTAATTGATATTCAGGAATATTTATATAAATAGGCCCTGGTACACATTTCGGGATTATTAGATTGTGCGTAGTGGTGTATACATCATTGTTGGGTTACTGATTTCCGTTATTATTATTACTACTATTATTATAATTTTATTGAGGTTGTTATTATATATTATTAATATTATTATTGATCATATGATATTCCTCATATAGATGTATAATATATATATATATTGAAATATAGAAATAAGTGTATATACGGATATATATTAGATATGTGTGTATGTATAGAGATATATATAGGGATAAATATTATATATGTGTAAATTTGTGTAAATATAAATATGCGTATATTAAATATATAGGAATTTATATGAATGTACAAGTGTATATTAAATGTATAGGTATTTATATATAAATGTATATAAATAAAGGTATGTAGGAGTATAGTATAAATAAATATGTGTATACATATTTTCGAATATATAAATAGATATATATATATATATTTAAATAGATATGTATATTTACTTTAGCATTATTGTTATAATAAATAGCAGCATAGTCCCCAACGGAAAACCAAACGAAATAAACAGTCCGGTCCATGGGACCCAGTCCACAGTGGAATAAACCCTACGCAGAGAGGAACTTCCCTCTCAGCCTAATGCGAGGCCGAGCTCGAGCCCGGGTGTACACCCGCTCGAAAGTTCGTCTCCGAACACTGTATAAATATTGCGAGTAGGGAGATCGACCAAAACACTACAACCGATCCTAGCCGCCCCTGGCCCGGCGTGCGCACGGCGGGGAGCCACCGACGGCCGGCCAGGCACCGCCGGCCGCATGGGACAGCGCAACAGCGAGTCATGGACAACAAGCAACGACAGGAAGTTGCGTCAACGGCACAACTTCGTGAGGACATTACTCCATCCACGTTTGTCCGTTTTGAATTCCGTAAACTCTGGTACGATCCTAATATGACCCTCTTTAGTCCCTATCAACTAGTTTAGATTCTAGTGATCCGAAACTCGAGATAATTCGAGTTGAAGTTGTCGAAAAACCTGTCGAAACATGACACGGTTAACAGCCGAATCATCCATGTTTCAGGATCGATTTCCGATCGATCAAATACTATATTAGAAATTCTACTTGAAGGCAGTTAAGGACAACCTGTAGGGCTTCACAACCCTTTTTACAGAATCTGATTTCGTCGATCGAGCATCGAGAAATCGGTTTCCCAAATTGAGGAAAAACTGTTTTAAAAACTTTGAAAATCGCTCCACACGACGTGAGTCACGCCAATCCGGACGACGTGGTCGCGAACCGAAAGCGTCAAAAGCTGTGTAACGGCTTCGTGGTCGTGTGGGATTTGACAGAATTCAAATTGGTCGCGTGTGCGCGACGACTTTGATGCGTATCCGTCGAAATTCCCCGTATCGTGCACTTTGTAAATTCTCCAATTACTTGGTGCACGTTCATCAGATCGAGACGAAACTTGCGCCAATAGGACCGTATCATTTTTTTGGTCCTGTATGCCAAGTTTGGTCCAATTCTGAGACAGTCGAATCCGACGTCGTTTTGCGGGTCCTACGGTCCGACTCAACGGGCGATTTTGTGTACGGCCCGCCGGAATCCAACTCTGGACATACGGTTGGGTTCGTATTGGAAAACTGGATTCGTAGACATGTAGTTTGACGACTTTAGAGACCGTTGACTCTGGCACGTTTTTTGGTACAAAGCGGGTCCAACGGTGGACATCGTTTTTGCCCGAAATTACCGTTTTGCCCCTGTGTCCAGAATTGGACTTAAGGACAGGCAACCCTAGCTAATTTGACTATTTTGAGAATAATGGTGATGTTTATTTCAGCTTCCGGGGACTGTTGTACGGGTTTTGACTATTGTGGCACATTGAGTAGTTCAGACTGTCGGTTTCACCAACAAAGGACCACAGGCGAGTACAGTTTATTGTCTGCATTTCGATATTGATCTTTACTATATTTCATTGATTAATCATTAGTTATGTGATTATTTTCTATTATAAATTGTTGAATCGGGAATGAGAAGTACCAAGGATGTGTGATCTGACCTTAGACCGTGTTGACCGTGTAGACCGTGTTGCATTTATTTCTTGTAGACCGTGTAGACCGTGTTGCTTTTATTTCAAGTAGACCGTGTAGACAGTAATTTATTTATTGTAAAATAGACAGTATAGTCCGTGATTATTATTGCATTTAAACTGTGTAGTTCGTGATTATTATTCTGTAGACAGTATTTCTTTATTGTAATATTTTCTGTAGACCGTGTAACTGTAGACCGTGTAACTGTAGACCGTGTAACTTTAGACCGTGTAGATCGTGTCGCATAATTGTCCCGAGACCGATCACATATCAAAGGTACTTCTAACAGTGGGGAAAGTATATGTGTCTATTTATTTACTATTGATTTTCTGTCTATTCTTACGGCTTTACTGATTATTTTCAAAACTCATGATTGATGTCTAACCTTTGCTTTATAGTCATTTTCTTTATTGAAATTGCATTCTGTGGATTGTGCTCGTTCCATTCCTGACTGAAAACCAATATTTTTAGGTTAGTCGTGGATTCACTTAGCTTGGGGAGTTCGGGTGTACTTGCAGACGAGCCTAGAAGATTAGTTAGATAGTCAAGTTATAGTCATTCAATATTTGTACAAGTTTATATTTTCCTGCAAATGTAAAACTTGTGATTATTATAAATTAAATTAATTATGTGAATGAGCATCTATGTGATTATGATCTTCATGGCCGTGACAGCGTACTACCGCCGACACTACGGTGTAGGCTGGCTTGGACACGTCTCGTATCCGTTTTAAAAAAAAAATGGGTGCGGGTCGTGACACCTCTAATATTAGAAGCTTCAATAATGAGGAAGCCTTTTTTACTATATGTCCGCACTATGGACCATTCTCTTGGCGCCTTCTTAGCTCAGAAGAATGAAGGCGGCCATGAACAGGCAATCTACTACGTCAGCCGTACAATGGTGGGTACCGAACACAGATACACACCGGTGGAGAAGGAATGCCTTGCACTAGTATTTGTCACCCAGAAGACACGCCACTATGTGTCTAGGCAGACTATCCATATTATATCTAAAAATAACCATCTCAGAATACTCATGACTAAACAGGGCTCTCTCAATTCCCGTTTAGCTACATGGGCAATGATGTTGACTCCATACGATATGCTCTTCGTTCCTCAGAAGGCAGTAAAAGGCTAAGCATTAGCTGATTTCCTAGCAGCTTATCCGGTGCCAGAATCGTCCAAACTCTACGACGAAATCTCCGACGAAGTGGTAGAGTCTAACACTGCGACTGAAGAAATCCCCATTTGGCAAATGTTCTTTGACGGTGCATCAAGAACAGGACATAAAAGAAATATCGTGGCTGGATTAGGTGTCGTGCTCATGTCACCTGATCATCTGGTTATACATCGTGCATATTCTCTCATGGAACCATGCACCAACAACGTGGCCGAATATAATGCCCTATTAATCGGCCTGCAACTGGCAAAACAACTGGGAGTTGATTATCTAGAAGCTTACGACGATTCCAAGCTAATAGTTAGTCAGGTCCGAGGGGATTATGAAGTTCGCCACGAAGATCTTATCCCCTACCACAGAGCAACAATCGAGTTGGCGTCTACTTTCACTAGATTCTTTATTGAGTACGTGCCTCAACTATAGGTTATAAAAGCAGATACTCTAGCCGGTCTTGCTGCTTCCTTGACCGTCTCTACTAATACTCAATAGTCGATCACAGTATCTGGTCGAGAACTATTATGTGTGAAAAATACCTAGCATATTCATCACAGTTACACAACGGAAACAAATATCGATGTTAAAGACTGAAGATTTCCCTTCATAGACTATGCCATTTATGGAATCCTCCCCAAGGACCCGAAGGAAGTAGTTTCTATCCAAAGGCGATCCCTCAGATTTTACTACGGCATAGCTACCAAGATGTTGTACCGACGCTCTTACGTCATGCTACAGTTACGATGCTTATCAGACACAGAAGCCAAACATGTACTCCGGGAGGCTCACGATGGAGTCTGTGGTACACATTAACCAGGCCCCAATTTACAAGATTACCTCAAACGAATGGGCTATTACTGGCCCACAATGATAGCAGATGTTGTTGAATATGCAAAAAAGTGTAGAGCTTGTCAGTTCCATGCCGATTTTATTCATCAACCTTCGGAGTTTCAGCACCCGACAGCAGCATCTTTGCTTTTTGAAGCATGGGGCATGGACGTCATAGGACCAATCAGCCCGCCATTCTCCAAAGGATATCGGTTCATCCTAGCCATAACCGATTACTTCTCCAAATAGGCGGAAGCTATACCGATCACCGAAGTGAAGGCATCAAACGTGATCAGTTTCATCAAACATCACGTCATCTACCGCTTCGGCCTACCTCGCAGGATCATCCATGATAATGGTCCCCAGTTCGCAAGCCATGCATTCTATCGGTTCTACGATAGGAATCGAATCCAGAATATAGCCTCTACTGCCTACAATCCAGCGGCTAACGGGCTAGCAGAAGCCTTCAATAAAACTATTATAAAACATCTCAAGAAGTTCGTGTCTTCAAACAAGTATGATTGGTGTGAGAAGCTCGGTGAATGTCTATGGGCCTATCGTACAACGGTACGGACTCCAACAAGCAGTACGCCATTCTCTCTGGTTTATGGAAGCGAAGCTGTTCTTCCCCTAGAAATCCAGATTCCTTCTCTTCGAGTATCCCTAGCTAGCGAGCTGACTACCGAAGAAAGCTACCGCCTACGACTCCAGGAGCTCGAAGCGCTAGACAAAAAATGCTTGTTAGCTCAGCAGCGTATTGAGCTATACCAAGCATGCCTTTCCAGAGCCTTCAATAAAAAAGTGAAGGAAAGAATCTTCCAAGTCGGCGATCTAGTCTTAGCAGTAAGAAGACCAATGGTCATGACGCACAAAATAAAAGGAAAATTCTAGCCTAAATGGGAAGGTCCTTTCATCATAGAATCAATGTATTCTAACGGTGCATACCGACTAACCAAGCCCGATGGTTACTTGCTCATGATGACTATCAACGGCAAGTTCCTAAAGAAATACTATGTGTAACCTTTTTACGTAATGTTCACATATGTTCAATCATGTAAATGTACATTGCGATGTTTATATGATTCAAAAAATTATCTAACTATTATCCGTATTTTAAGGGTCTTGAATATGCCCTGGAAAATAGGTCCTCTAAAATATTTCCCCAGTGGAATCATTCCCGTTTTTGACTCTGTCCAAATTCGGTTTGACGAAAATAAGTCACGTCCCTATTACCTCTGAATTGTTTTTCGATAATTATTTCCCCAGTGGAATGATTATCCCAGAACCTAGCCACCTGACCCTCCAGGTCATTCAGAACTTTCCTCCGAGAAGAAGCATGAAAATTTCAACAGAATGGACAACCATGCGCCCAAGTCCCCAGTAAAAACCATGCGCCCAAGTCACCAATGAAGACATATGCGCCCAAATCACCAGTGAAGACATATGCGTCCTAGTTGACTATGCGCCCATGCGCCCACTCTAGGCTCTTCTAGAAGGGGGTGCATAGCTCTGTTTCAGGCTATGCGCCCCAGCCAGAATAGCTCCCGACTCGGTCAAACCCACGATCAATCGCGCACCGAAGCATACGGCCACGTCAGTGTCCACGAGCAGTCGTGCACCGAAGCATGCGACCACGTCAGCAACACGATCAACCCATGATCATGCAGCTTAAATGTGCCTACACACTATGTGCCCAAATCAGGACCGTGCGCCCACATGAAAACCAGTATGTTCCCTCATGTAGGCACATAACATCATTCCAGCTCAAGAATGACTATAAAAGGGGGCCTCATCCCACTTTAAAACAGAGAATGGAGAGCATTTTCAAGAGCCAAATTGCCGTACTTCTTGCCAGTGAGCCGAGAGTTAGCAATTTTTTTAGGTTTTCTCCCAATGTTGTAATCGAAGTGTCAATGGAGTAAAGGAGCAAATACCGCTCAATCTCTATCGTTTCATTTTCCAAAATTCCTTTTGTACTCGGGGATCCTCAGCGTAGGATCTCTCAGGCGTACTCAATTTGTGGTGCCTTGCGCCAATAAAGAAAAGACAGCATTTTTTCTTCTTTTTGTGTGTATCCACAAGGCGTTATACCTTCTAAAATTCAAGTATGTTATAGTGGGATGAATTCTTCGCACGAATCCAAAGTTTGGATTGATTTCTCCATGTAGATTGGAAGACTCTCCTGGAGAATAATGCCTCCATGCGACGCGTACCAAGGGTATCACCTGGTTCCTCAATACCTTCTCCCGTCGATCCAAAACCTCCACAGGCTGCTCTGGATAACTGAGAGTAGGTCCAACCTCTATCTTCGAGTGATCGAGCACATGGCTAGGGTCAGCCACGTACCGTCTCAGCTGTGATACATGGAATACGTTGTAGACGCCCACTAGTACAGGTGGCAAGTCTAGCCTGTATGCCACGTCACCGACTCTCCCGCTAATAACGAAAGGGCCGATGAAGCGTGGGCTAAGCTTCCCACCTCTTCCAAAATGTATCGTACCACGAGTCGAAGATATCCGCAGAAAAACCATGTCTTCAACCTAATCACAAGCAAGGTCTCAAGTTACTAAAAATCAAACACGATCAATCAACAAAACAAACAAAATACAACCTACATCTAATCCTAGATCTAAATCTGTACCTCAAACTCCAGCAGCCTCCGGTGGCTATCGGCCCAGTGCCGATGTCTGTCCTGCGCCACGCGAAGTCTGTCCCTGATGAGCTTCACCTTCTCGACAGCGTCAACAACCATCTCTGGTCCCAGTAAAGCTCGCTTTCCAATATCATCCCAAGATAAGGGTGTACGACACCTACGCCCGTACAGAGCCTCAAACGGTGACATCTCAATGCTGGCCTGAAAACTGTTGTTATAAGCAAACTCTACCAAATGCAGGTGATCCTCCCAGGAACCTCCAAAATCCAGGACGCACGTCCGCAACATATCCTCAAGGGTCTGAATAGTCCTCTCTGACTGTCCGTCCGTCTGAGGGTGGTATGCGGTACTAAACTTGAGCTGAGTGCCCAAGCTAGTCTGCAGACTCCTCCAGAAATGGGAAGTAAAGCGGCTATCCCGATCTGAGACTATGCTGACGGGAACTTCGTGAATCCTGACTATCTGTCAAATATACAACTCCGCCAGCCTCTCTGTAGACGTACCCACCTTGAATGGCAAGAAGTGGGCCGATTTGGTCAACCTGTCAACGATGACCCAAATCGCGTCTTTTTCTCCTGGTGTACGGGGCAATCCTGATACAAAGACCATGGTAATATGTTCCCACTTCCACTCTGGAATGGGCAATGGCTGCAACAATCCCCCGGGCCTCTGCCTCTCTGCCTTGACCTACTGACAGATCAAACATCTGGCTACAAAGTTGGACACCTCCCTCTTCATCCTGTACCACCAGACATGCTCTCACAGATCCCTGTACATCTTGTTGGCACCAGGATATATAGAGTACTGCGATCTGTGAGCCTCCTGCATAACCTGCTCTCTGAGCTCCCCAATAGGCACACATAACCTGGCACCGTGCCTCAGGGCACCATCCTCTGCAAGTGAGAACTCAGAATCCTCCACTCCCATACTGATCCGCTCTCGGATACACCGCAGAGCCACATCATCAAATTGTGTTGCCTTGATCCTGTCCATCAAGTCCGACTGTATCTGAAGGTGTAACGCCCCAGTCCTAAAATACTTAGAACTAGGTACGTATCCATGCCAGCTGCATACATACGAAGTATACTCCAATATATGGAAACTTCGTATGAACACATAAGCTGTAAAATGCAGTAAACCAAGAGTAATCTAATCTCATCCACAAATGAAGAATAAAAGATATCAAATAATCAACTGTAATAAGTCTTTGCACAATATGTTGGGTGGAGACAAAGTCCACTACCAACTATCTCAAATAAAAGGTACACGAAGAAATAGATGATATAACAAGACTAGCCAAGTACAATCATCTTCGAAGGGATGGAGAAGATCACGGCCTCGACTAGAATACCTGCAATATCACAGAAGCACACACACCTGGATAGATAACCAGGTCCTCAGAGGGACGTAACAAGATACAGGAAGAACACGCCATATGAACTGAATATAAATGCACCATAAAATAAAGATAAAGTAAAAGTGTCCAATCCATAACACGGCTCAATATCCCATCTTCGAAACAGTAGGCTACCCCTACAACCAAACAAGGACAAGGGGTAACTTACTAATCCGCGATGCGACATTTTTCTATGCCATGATTGGAACATGAAATTTGCTAAGGTCTCTCCTAACCTTTCTAGTAGACAATTTAGAAGACATATTGATGTATGGGCAGGTGAAGGCTGACTCCCCCAGGACAAGTAATAACTCACAACGTGCACACGTCAAGTACCAATACTATCAGCCGGCATAACTCGAGGCTAGCGGCCCACGTGACCCATCAGTCCACATAGCTCGAGGCAAGTGACCCTCGCGACTCGACTACCGTAGTACGCAGTTACTACAGCTTTTAGATTTGGGTAGCCCATACATTTAACTGTCTTCTCCCTCCCAAGGTCCCTAACAGAAGGTAGTTCACTAAGACTAGGTCCACATGCATTTTAAAAGACAAGAAGGAAAAATAACTGAAAACAAATAAAAATAGCAAGTAATGGATCCAACTGAGAACAACTAATAAATATACAGTAAATAAATAAATAAAGGTGCATGTAATTAGGAACAGTAAATAAGGTAAGGTATCTTGCCTGAGGGTGGTGCGAGAAGCAGCAAAATCCAACAATCAGAATCGTCAATCACGAAAGTCAAAATCCACAAGAAGCTCCGGATGCTGAAACAAACATCACGAACGAGTTTGGAATAAAAGATATGCCTAGGAAATGCCTGTCCAAAAGTCAAATTCTGGAACAGGGGCAAAATCGTAATTTTGGGTCAAAACGATGTCCGCCGTTAGACCCGTTTTGCACCGTAACACGTGCCAGAACCTACGATCTCTAAAGTCGTCAAACTATATGTCTACGGATCCGATTTAAGGATACGGACCCAACCGCATGTCCAAAGTAGGATTCCGGTGGGCTGTGCACAAATTCGCCCGTTAGAGCGGGTCGCGGGCCCGCCAATTTTGGCGTTCCGATCAACCTTCTCAGAATCGGACCAAACTTGGCATACATGACCAAAAAATTGATACGGTCTTGATGGCGCAAGTTTTGCGTCGATCCGACAAACGTGCACGAATTTATGGTCAAGTTTGCAAAACGTCGATACGGGGGTATCTCGACGGATACGCACTGATTTCGTCGCGCACACAGAACGAAACCGAATCCCGTTAGTTCCCACACGTCGGCAACGCCCATACGCGCCTTTCGATGCGTATAGTACACGACCACGTCGCCTAGTTTAGCGGGACGCACGTCGTATCGGAGATTTTTCATTAAATTTTTGTTTTCGAAATAAGGTTTTTTCCAAATTTTTGAAACTAAATAACTTCGCACACACTGAATGAAATCATGATCTACAAGATGGAATTTATTCGTGTATATGTTGTCTAGAACTGTCTTGAATTTAATTTCCTAAATATCTAATGATTTGTGAGAGATCGGCCTTCCAAACAGTGCCTTCAACTAGTACCCTGTTTCGTTTCGAAACAGTTTTTCGCTAAATTTTGGCATCGATTCCCGGACTATCTAACGTGATTCGTTCAAAACTAATTAAAGAGACTAGAAGGGGTTAGGGTTGTGTTCAAACCTGTGCAATTGGTTCACAAAGTGGTGAAGCGATGTGAGAAATTTTTGGCTACGAAGATGGGTTCGTCGCTGCCCCTGTTGCTTCCTCTGCTTCCTTTGTTGCCTGTCGTGCACTGTTCGGCCGGCCTCCGGCGAGTCAAGGCGGCGCACAGGAAGTTCAGGGGGTGCGCGGAGGCAGGGGTGAGCTAGGGTGTGAGTAGGGTCGACAGGGGCTAGGGTTTTCTGGAGGATTTTTCTGAATCCTCTTGAACGCCAACCTATATGTATGCTGTTTAGTAGCGGGGAGGCTCGACCTGGGCCTGGGGGCCTTGCGGGTTAATATTGTTACTGTTCATTGGAACAGTAACAATTAGTTTTTTTTTTTGCGTACAGAGCAGCCTCTGTTGGCTCGGGAAAAACTTTTGTGAACAGTGCTTTGCACTGTTCACCAATTCTGTTTTTTTTTTTGTTTTTTTTTCCTCTTTTCCTTCAGAGACTTGGTCTCTGCTTTTAGTTTGCGAAAAAGTAGGGGGGGAATGGTCGGGTTGACCTGGGCATTATTCCATGCTCTTCTTCTTTTTTTTCCTTTTACTTCTATAATTATATATATAATAAATAAAAAATATTTGAGTTAGTATTTATATTCCTATTAAATATTTAAGGCACCCTTATATTAAGTACTATTCAATTATTACTATTAATAAATCATTCTAGCATTCCAAATACTAAAATAATTTAGAAATAACATTTAACCATATATTATATACAAGGAAATATTCAGTATTTATCATATAGTAAATGTTTTAATAACTAACCATAAAAAGACTTAGAAAATCTCTAACCCTAATAATAATCGTATAAATAATATTTTGTAAATATTTATTAAGAGAGTTTTTATATACACATTTAGGTAAAAAATATATATCATTAATATTATTCAACAAGAAAATAAAAACCCAAAAAAAATTTGGGGGTTTACAGAAGGCCCCATAACTGCATCTGCACTCCGGGCACAATCACCTCTATACCAAGGCTCTCCAAATCTGCAAGCAGGTGTCGATCCATAGTCAAACACATGGCTGTCGGATACCTACTCAAGGCATCGGCAACCACGTTGGCCTTCCCCGGGTGATACTGGAGTGCGATATCAAAGTCCTTCATCAGCTCAAGCAACCTGCGCTGCCTCATGTTCAACTCCTTCTGAGTGAACACGTACTTTAAGCTCTTGTGGTCTGTGAAAATCTCCACCCTCTCGCCATACAGATAGTGCTTCCATAACTTCAAAGCAAAAATTACCGCCGCCAGCTCCAGGTCATGGGTAGGGTAGTTCTTCTCATGAGGACGTAATTGCCTGGAAGCATAGGCAATCACCTTCCCATGCTGCTGCAAGACGCAACCCAGCCCCTTCCCTGAAGCATCACTATAAATAGTGAATCCACCTGATCCTGAAGGCAATGTCAGAATCGGAGCTGTCGTAAGCCGCTTCTTCAACTCATCAAAAGCTGCCTGACACACCTCTGACCATACAAACTCAGTATCCTTCCGGGTCAACCGTGTCAACGGCTCTGCAACCCGGGAGAAATCCTGCACAAATCTCTGATAATATCCTGCCAGCCCCAGGAAACTCCTGATCTCTGCTACTGAAGTCGGCGCTATCCAAGCCTCAACTGCTACAATCTTCTTGGGGTCAACTGAGATACCATCTCCAGTCACCACATGCCCCAAGAAGTCCACCCGGTCCAAGAAAAACTCACACTTAGAGAGTTTCCCATAAAGCTGCTCCTGCCTGAGAGTCTCTAGCACTATCCGCAGATGCTCCTCGTGCTCCTCCTCTGTCTTGGAATATATCAAGATATCTTCAATGAACACCACCACGAACTTGTCCAAGTATTGGTGGAACACCTTGTTCATTAGGTTCACAAACACTGCTGGTGCATTGGTTAGCCCAAACGGCATAACCAAAAACTCAAACTGCCCGTACCGTGTTCTGAAAGCGGTCTTGGGGATATCCTTCCTCTTCACCTTCACCTGGTGATAACCCGACCTTAAATCAATCTTGAAGAACACCCGAGCTCCGCTCAACTGATCAAACAGATCATCGTTCCGCGGCAGTGGGTATCTGTTCTTGATTGTCAGGTTGTTAAGTGCCCTGTAGTCGATACACATACGTACCGACCCATCCTTCTTCAGTACGAAGAGCACCGGTGCACCCCAAGGTGAAGAACTCGAGCGAATAAAGCCCTTGTCCTGCAGCTCATCTACCTGCTTCTTCAGCTCCACTAACTCGCTGTTGTTCACTCGATAGACATGCTGGGAGATCGGATCCGCGCCGGGAACCAAGTCTATCGAGAACTCTACATCTCTGTCCGGTGGAAGCCCTGGCAACTCCTCAGGAAATACGTCCATAAACTCTGCGATCAAGGGATGCGGAGCCACCTGCTCCTCGACTGATGCTCCACAGACGACTCCGCCGTGCTGCTCTGCCTGCCGTCGGGAATACTCAAACTCCGGCTCTCCTGGCGCCCCAAACACAACTCTACCCCCTCGGCAATCAATGCGGGCGTGGTGTCTACTCAGCCACTCCATACCTAATACAATGTCGTAGTTCGGGGCATGGACGTCATAGGACCAATCAGCCCGCCATTCTCCAAAGGACATCGGTTCATCCTAGCCATAACCGATTACTTCTCCAAATAGGCGGAAGCTATACCGATCACCGAAGTGAAGGCATCAAACGTGATCAGTTTCATCAAATATCACGTCATCTACCGCTTCGGCCTACCTCGCAGGATCATCCATGATAATGGTCCCCAGTTCGCAAGCCATGCATTCTATCGGTTCTACGATAGAAATCGAATCCAGAATGTAGCCTCTACTGCCTACAATCCAGCGGCTAACGGGCTAGCAGAAGCCTTCAATAAAACTATTATAAAACATCTCAAGAAGTTCGTGTCTTCAAACAAGTACGATTGGTCTGAGAAGTTCGGTGAATGTCTATGGGCCTATCGTACAACGGTACGGACTCCAACAAGCAGTACGCCATTCTCTCTGGTTTATGGGAGCGAAGCTGTTCTTCCCCTAGAAATCCAGATTCCTTCTCTTCGAGTATCCCTAGCTAGCGAGCTGACTACCGAAGAAAGCTACCGCCTACAACTCCAGGAGCTCGAAGCTCTAGACAAAAAATGCTTGTTAGCTCAGCAGCGTATTGAGCTATACCAAGCATGCCTTTTCAGAGCCTTCAATAAAAAAGTGAAGGAAAGAATCTTCCAAGTCGGCGATCTAGTCTTAGCAGTAAGAAGACCAATGGTCATGACGCACAAAACAAAAGAAAAATTCCTGCCTAAATGGGAAGTTCCTTTCATCATAGAATCAATGTATTCTAACGGTGCATACCGACTAACCAAGCCCGATGGTGACTTGCTCATGATGCCTATCAACGGCAAGTTCCTAAAAAAAATACTATGTGTAACCTTTTGACATAATGTTCACATATGTTCAATCATGTAAATGTACATTGCGATGTTTATATGATTCGAAAAATTATCTAACTATTATCCGTATTTCAAGGGTCTTGAATATGCCCTGGATAATAGGTCCTCTAAAATATTTCCCCAGTGGAATCATTCCTGCTTTTGACTCTGTCCAAATTCGGTTTGACGAAAATAAGTCACGTCCCTATTACCTCTGAATTGTTTTTCGATAATTATTTTTCCAGTGGAATGATTATCCCAGAACCTAGCCACCTGACCCTCCAGGTCATTCAGAACTTTCCTCCGAGTAGAAGCATGAAAATTTCAACAGAATGGACAACCATGCGCCCAAGTACCCAGTAAAAACCATGCGCCCAAGTCACCAATGAAGACATATGCGCCCAAGTCACCAGTGAAGACATATGCGCCCTAGTTGACTATGCGCCCATGCGCCCACTCTAGGCTCTTCCAGAAGGGGGCGCATAGCTCTATTTCAGGCTATGCGCCCCAGCCAGAATAGCTTCCGACTCGGTCAAACCCACGATTAATCGTGCACCGAAGCATACGGCCACGTTAGTGTCCACGAGCAGTCGTGCACCGAACCATGCGACCACGTCAGCACCACGATCAACCCATGATCATGCAGCTTGAATGTGCTTACACCCTATGCGCCCAAATCGGGACCGTACGCCCACATGAAAACCAGTATGTTTCCTCATGTAGGCACATAACATCATTCCAGCTCAAGAATGACTATAAAAAGGGGGCCTCATCCCACTTTAAAACAGAGAATGGAGAGCATTTTCGAGAGCCAAATTGCTGCACTTCTTGCCAGTGAGCCGAGAGTTAGCAATTTTTTTAGGTTTTCTCCCAATGTTGTAATCGGAGTGTCAACAGAGTAAAGGAGCAAATGCCGCTCAATCTCTATCGTTCCATTCCCCAGAATTCCTTTTCTACTCGGGGATCCTCAGCGTAGGATCTCTCAGGCGTACTCGATTTGTGGTGCCTTGCGCCAATAAAGAAATGACAGCATTTTTTCTTCTTTTTGTGTGTATCCACAAGGCGTTATACCTTCTAAAATTCAAGTATGTTATAGTGGGATGAATTCTTCGCACGAATCCAAAGTTTGGATTGATTTCTCCATGTAGATTGGAAGAAAAGGAGTGGAGAAGAGCCAGGGTTTGGGGGGACCTTCAGCAGCTGCTGCTACTATTTAGATGAAGTTTGGAAGAGATGAAGATGAGGGGGCCTCGGGTTCTGACTTAAAAACTTGTAGCACCAATAGAACTCTGGCCGAATTCGGACCGAACTCGGGTCGATTTTGCCTAGGGTTCTCTTTGGTTTTTAAATAAAATTTGTGGGCCACATCATTTTCATCAACTCATTTTACTAATTTTAAACTTAAAATAATATAATTAATATTATTTTATAAACTAACTTTCGTTACTTAGCATCTGTTTCAGATTAGCTGTAGAAGTACTGTCCCAGCTAACGAGAGTTCACCGGGGAACAATTAAGTATCACTTCGCTTCGACCGTAGTCGTGGTGACAGACAAACTCTTTGTAGGCTTGTCTCAAAAACAGTTATTGAGTATTGAAAAGATTAATTAATAAAACAAAATTAATTAATATTATTGACATCTAAAATTTTTAATTCTCGACGTAAATAATTGAAACGATCTTCCGCTAGAGGTTTTATGAAAACATCAGCCAATTGATTCTGTGTGTCTATGTATACAAGGTCAATATCTTTATTTTTTAATGATCTCTAAGAAAATGATATCGAATCTCGATATGCTTAGCACGAGAATGACATACTGGATTCTTAGTCAAATTAATAGAACTAGTGTTATCACAGAAAATGGGTATGTGTGTGAAATGTAATCCAAAGTCATCTAAAGTTTGCTTCATCGATAAAATTTATGCACAACAACGTCCTTTAGCGATATACTCGGCCTCAGTTGTTGATAATGCGACGAAATTTTGCTTCTTGCTAAACCAAGAGACTAGGGCGATATGCTTAGTACGAGAATGATATACTGAATTCTTAGTCAAATTAATAGAATTAGTGTTATCACAGAAAATGGGTATGTGTGCGAAATGTAATCCAAAGTCATCTAAAGTTTGCTTTATCCATAAAATTTATGCACAACAACGTCCTGCGGCGATATACTCAGCCTCAGTTGTTGATAATGCGACAGAATTTTACTTCTTGGTAAACCAAGAGACTATGGCTTTTCCTAGGAAATGACATGTGCCGCTGGTACTTTTTCTATCTACTTTGCATCCGGCAAAATTAGCATCAGAATAACATGTTAGGTCAAATAACGTGGTTTTAGAATACCATAATTGTCACGACCCGCTTCCGAATAATCGAACACGAGTCGGACACGCCCAGCCTTCGTCGTTAGACACGACGAAGTAAGCTGTACCAAACTAGGGAAACCTAACCAGATAATCATAAATGTATATAATCACAGCATCAAAAAACGTATCCCAGAATGTTCACCATAATCCACAATTCTATGTATATAAATGTACGAGTCATCAAGAATGAAATGTACATGAATTCTAAAGACAATATCTAAGAGTAAAGCTAACAGTCTAAACCTGAAACTTCAAGCTAAGTCATGACCCATCCTGCTCTGCTAAGATCCCGGACTCTGGCCTATATGGTAGAATGGTATCCTGCAAGCATACCTGCAACTTATCCAGTCAGGAGCGAAGCAAAGCACAGTTCTAGGTAATGAAACATGAACATGATATGAAATGAGTACAGGGGTACAGGAAAATAAAATACAAGAATGAACATAAAAGTACAGGAAAATAGTATATGAAATAAGTACAGGAACTATAGTACATGAATGTAAAGTACAGGAACATGTAAAGTACATGAATGAAACTATAATTCTGAAGTACCAGACATGACAAGTGTACAATATCGAAATACATCTAGTCCATGTGACCGGCTGGGGTGAGTACATGCACAGGAGTACATGAATGTGGTACGACTTAGGACCCGTGTGCACAGTGCGAGGCCTAAGCTAGGCACATGAATATATAGTAACTGGGATTGGTCACATGGCTAGTGTATTTCCCCACCTGACACTAATAAGTACAAGAACAAGGGTACATGAATACAGGAGTACATGAATATCGTGCCATGACGTGTCACAAGAAAGAGTACAAGAATATAAATGCACAAAACCTTAGAAAAGTACTTGTCTGGCTCCGGAAAAGTACGGGTAATCAATGGAACTGGATGTCCTCCTGGTTTATCGAGTATAAGTTGGTTAATAACTAAACAGACTCTAAATTGGTATTTGAAGTTCTACAATTATAATATTGGTTAAACCCAGATATTAACTATTCAGTAATTAGTCTCCCTTACAACTATTCTTAAAATCATTATTCAACTAAAATTAAAATATAAAGTTTAACTAATATTGTTTGAAAAAGATAAACCTAATGGACAACTATATTCACTTAGTCTTAAATTAAACTAAGAAAACTTTTAAACTATAAACCTGTCACTATGACAGAGGACTTGAAACTTAGCTTAAGAGTGGTCCTTATTACTATTGTATAAACAGTGAGCTAGGTCCCTATCCCATTTCCCGGTTCTTTATTTAGTTAAGACAATGCATATATATATAACTTCAAGTTAACATTACCCTCTAGCTTCAGAACTTACCACTGTTCAGTTTCTCCCTAGCTGATGCATATCAGTCCCTATGTCAGCCTTTAGATGGATCACTATAACAGTCCTAGACTTTGGCATGGTGGTGTAACAAATATTTGTAAAGTCATAAACATGGCATCCTACATAACCACTCGAGCTTAAATTAGCTCATGAGAACATCATGACAGGGAAATACATGGTAAAATATAATGTTCAAACAACCAACAGTTAAGGCTCCCAGGTCCAAATGTTTATACTCTCAGGAAAACTTAATTCAACCCCTCAGTGAAAACTGAGATACCAATCTCCCAATAAAAACTGAGATACCAGTCTCTGAGATATCAAACTCTCAATAAAAACCGAGATATCAATCTCTCAATAAAAACTGAGATACCAATCTCTCAATGAAAACTGAGATATCAATCTCTGAGATATCAAACTCTCAATAAAAACTGAGATATCAATCTCTCAATGAAAACTGAGATATCAATCTCTCAATGAAAACTGAGATATCAAGTTCTCTGAATTTCTAGTTCCCAAATTCAAGACAGTGTATACGAGTTCCAGATTCAACCATTCATCAGTTTATATATGTCAACTCAGATCCAGTTGACTGAACCAATCCCATTGTGTTGGTTTCAGATTTTCCTGAATTAAACCAACTGTCCATGAAATCGGATTCAGTGAAATGAATCAAATATTGGTATAGGTAAACAGATTTCATTTAGGGAATCACAGTGATACAAGTCCCCAATTCCATGATTCAGGTTCAAATGCTGAACCAGGACATCTCATACGAGTCCCAGGTTCTCAATGAACCAAATTTAGTCTGATCTACAACCCACTGTAATTGTTTTAAGTGATTCCCAAATGAATCAAATGTCGATATAGGAAATTCAGTTCACATTTGTATTGAACAATCATAGAGGAATTCTCAGCTCATACATATCGACCCAAGACAGGAAATGAGATATAACTCTAACACAGCTATAAGAAAATCTCAGATCATTCCAAAGCTCACACTACCAGTTGAAGACTGAATTTAGAATACATGACCCTCTTGCATATTATCCCAGGTCAACCCCTACTGCAATAATCCTTCTCTAATAATATATTTAACATAAGGTTCTCAAAATATGCATATAATCTATTGATTTAGTAGTCACCTGAGATGAAAAATTACTGGTACTTGATGGCAGCCCTAAATTGAACACGAGTTGGCACTTCAATTGAAATTCAATAATCTGAAAAAAGTAGAATAGATCTCAGAAAAATTCCATAAGTTCTACAATCATCCATCCTCATGACAACAATGCTCGAATCAAGACATACCTCAACGTTCTATGAAGACAATCTATGTCGATCAATGGATCATCAATAGCTACTCCTGACCTGATGAAACACCAAAAAATAATTGACTCTACCGAGTGACACTCAGAATCCAAACCATAGAAAAGAATTCTCTCGACTTACCAAAATTGATGGAACAGGAAAAATAATATAGATCTCACAGTGTTCGTTATCAACCCAAACAATGTTTCGACCTGGAATTTCCGGTCTAAGGTCAATGGATTCACGAATTTAGACCAAAAAGAGGTCGGATCGGAACTTACCCTCTCGACACAGCCGACTACGTCGTCGACGGGAGCTCCGAGGATTAATAAAATAGGGAAAGCTCGAACAGAAGCTCCCTGGAAGGATTTGCGTCGCTGAGTCGATTAGGAGGCGTCGCCATCGGGGTCGTCTTCTTCCTCGGTGGCCGGCGGGAGTGGTTCGTCGGCGACGAGATTAGGAAAGATCTCGAGAGAAGGAAGAGAGAGAGGAACGAAAGAATATGAGCTGCTGAAAGAATTCTACACAACTATTCATTCTTAAAAAAAGAAACTCTCCAAACATTTTTCATTTACACCCCTCCACCACTGGTAACCTTGCACATACCCCCTCCCCCTTTTCATTATTACAGTAACTGTTGAAAACAGTTAAAAACTTTATTATAATTATCATTATTTAAAACAAAAGGTGAGGGGACCACTAAATTGGTTGTAACAACTTTTTAAATTTAAAAATTGCTCCCAGTTTATTTTCCGCTAAAATATCAATCATCATAATATTAATTAAAATAAATAAAAGTTAACTTTTTATTTGAAACCCAAATAATCAATTGTTATTATTAAAATTAAAAATTTTATTTTCTCAAAAAACGGGAAGTGGAGTTACAATAATCTGACAGAAGAAGTGCCCTTAAGGTATCGGAAGATACGCTTAACTGTGCACAGATGTGATTCTTTAGATTGGCTTGAAAACGTGCACGCAAGCAAGCACTAAACATAATATCAGGTCGGCTAGCAGGTAAGTATAGTAAGCTACCGATCATACCTCGATACTTACGTATGTCGACGGATTTGCTTTGTTCATCAATATCAAGCTTGGTTGAAATCGCCATTGGAGTGCTAAGTTATTTGACTGCTTCCAGGTCGAACCTCTTTAATAAATCTTTTGTATACTTTGCTTGATTTATGAACGTCCCATTGTTGGTTTGTTTAATTTACAGTCCAAGAAAGAATTTTAGATCTCCCATTATGCTCTTCTCAAACTCATTCTGCATACACTTTGAAAATTCTTGACAAAGAGATTCATCAGTGGATCTAAAAATAATATCATCTACATCGATTTGAATCAAAAGAAGATTGCTATTTGAAGATTTTATAAACAGTGTAGTCTCAACCTTTTCTTTTGAAAAATCGTTGTCAAGTAGAAAAGAGCTTAGACGATCGTACCAAGCATGAGGGGCTTGTTTCAAACCGTATAAGGCTTTCTTAAACTTGAAAACATAATCAAGATTTTTGAAATCAGTAAAACCTAGACGTTGAGCTACATAAACTTTTTCTTTTATAAAACCATTTAAAAATGCGCTTTTAACATCCATTTGAAATAATTTAAAATTATAAAAATATGCAAATGCACATAACATGCGAATGGATTCTAATTTCACAACTGGGGCATAAGTCTCATCAAAGTCGATACATTCTTCTTGATTGTATCCTTGAGCTATTAGTCGAGCCTTATTACGAGTCACTAAACCATTATCGTTCAGTTTATTTTGGAATATCCAACGGATGCCAATGATCGGATGATCAATGGGCTTGGGTACAAGTTTCCAAACTTGATTTCGTTCGAATTGGTTTAATTTCTTTTGCACAGCATCTAACCAAAAATTATCACTACATACTTCTTCAATATTTTTGGGTTCAAGCTGTGAGATAAAAGCAATACAGGAAGCTATATCTTTATTAGAGGAACGAGTACTTACACCCTTGGTAATCTCACCAATTACCAAGTCCTTTGGATGATCTGCCAAGAATCTCATCTCTTTTGGCATATCCTTAGGATTACTGGTTTCGGCTTCTGGTTCTGTATATGATTTGCTTGAAGACTCAGCTGGTGCTTGGTGTGAAGGTCCTGCATCTTTGTGTGAAGGTTTTGTAGTAGCTATACTTGGTGTACTTACGTCTTCAATATTGTCATCGACCGAATGTTGATTTAGTTCATCAAACTTGACATTAATCGATTCTTCGATGATTATGGTTCTCTTATTGAAGACTCTATACCCTTTGCTCTTTGCCGCATAACCTAAAAAGATACCTTCATCGGCCTTTTCATCAAATTTACTGAGATTGTCTTTAGTATTAAGTATAAAGCATTTACAACCAAATATCTTGAAATATAAAACAGTGGGTGTTCTATCAAACCATAACTCATAGGAAGTCTTCTTCGATATAGGTCGAATTAAAACCCTATTGAGAATATAGCACGCTGTATTAACTGCTTCAGCCCAAAAGTATCTAGGTAGACTAAACTGGTTCAACATTACTCTAGCCATTTCAGATAGAGTCATGTTCTTACGTTCCACAACTCCATTTTGTTGTGGAGTCCTAGGATAGAAAAACTCATGCAGATAACCGTGTGTGTCACCGAATTTTTTGAACTCTATATTCTCAAATTCATCGCCATAATTACTACGAATGCGAGTAATCATGAAACCTTTTTCATTTTGTACTTTCTTATAAAAGGTGACGAATTCCGACAAAGCATCGTTTTTGCATGCAAAAAAATATACCCACGTATATCTAGAGAAAACATCAACAACGACAAATGCATATAACTTACCACCTCGACTAGCAATTCTACTATGTCCAAATAAATCCTTATACAATAATTGTAGAGGTCTAGTGGTACTTACAACGTTCTTGGACTGAAAGACAGATCGGATATCTTTGTTCTTTTTACACTAGCTGCATACCATATCCTTCTTGAAAGATATGTCCGGTAAGCCGCGTACCAAATTCTTTATGGATAGTTTTGAAATTGTGACCATGTTTGAATGACCTAGTTTCATATGCCATAGTTGACTCTCAATGCTCTTGGCCATCAAGCATCTACCTGCTTTGTTAGCATCTTCTAACAAATAGAAAACATATATATTGTCTTCCCTGATACCTTCAAAGATAGTAATGCCAGTTGAGCTATCAACTATAATATATTTGTCTTTGACGATGTTAATGCCATAACCATGATCATCTAAATGGCTTATGCTGAGAAGATTATGTTTTAACCTGGTAACTAGATAAACATCTTTAATCACAGGGTAAGGAGCTTTACCAATGTCACCGATACCGATTATGTACCCTCTCAAATTATTATCGAAGGAGACGTTGTGGTGTCACGCCCCAGAACCAGAATACTGGAGAGCGGGGGAATGACTCAGCCAGCTACGTATTACGGGTAGATGAATACCGTATAATACGATCAATGCTGTCTACAAGACGAGGGGGTGCATACTACATGAAAGTCTCCCTATGGTCACTTTACTTCTATTGTCTCAATCATTCAAACAAGAAACAGAAATAGAGAACATGTGAGATAAAGCAGTAAGACGTCCCAAACGCTCAGTCAAAATATTTTTGATATATGGCTTTACAAAATACAGCCAGATGATGTAGTAAGTATACACAATTGTTTGCAGCTGCAGCCTGACTTAGTTACAATTATGCAAAAGTAGGCACAAGACAATCCGACTAACATGTCGGTGCCAAACGGCAAAGTATAAAGTAGATAACAAAACGGGCGGAAAGGTAAGAAACCCACTCGAGTCCTCCTGCGATCATCCCTCTAGTGTTGACCATCTTGGAGGTAGAAGTAAGCTGGATCTTCGGGGACTGGCTCTAAATCTGGCCATGCAAAACCAGAGAGGTTAGACCTCTAATAGCAAGTACCGCAAGGGAGCACGATATGAGGTATGAAGCCAGTAATAAGAGAATATGATAATAGATCTCTGCTATATACTAGGACTCACACAACATCACGACACTTCGAACCAACCTCCCAACCAAACAAGGACAGAAGTTGGCCCGTCATGTCCTGACATTCTGATCATCTCAGTTAAGTAACAGAGTAGGTACAGTACACAAACAAATTAATTTAAACGGCCAGGCAACTACTACGGCTTGCTATTGTGAGTCCCAAGTTATCTTAGTTTTATGCAATGAGAATTTCTCAGTTCTTACTATGCGCAAGCAAGGCTAGTTTACCCAGTCAATCAATTGCGCCAATCATGAATTAGACGAGTCCCAGCGGGACGCCCGTCATTAATATACAATATTCAATAGATAATATAACCAGATACCGCTTCCTGCCCGTGTGGCAGATTTACAGTATCTGTGGGGACCAACCGGCCTGTCGGGCACTACTAGTCCCAAGAGGGCTGTCATGTAAGAACTCGGGAATCTATTCTCTCCATGCAATCATTATTTTATTTAACTTAATAGTCTCTACGTTGAGTGAAGTACCATGCCGTGGATCATGGTCATTCAGAATGAGTACTTTCGTACGGGGTACGATATGTACAACTCTACAATGATACCAGTGCGGTCAGGTTGTAGGTCTTACATAGCGTAATGCAACAATCAAAACTAACCACAGAGTAATCATGCCTTGACCATAAAGTACACATGCTTCTTTGGTAAGATAAATAAATAATAAATGAATTGAAGCCTGCATGTGCCTGTATGCCAATATTCGGGATTAGCCAGTCGATTTCAATAGTTCATAATTAATTTGAATGTGTCTCATTCATTCAATTTAATAAGACGACTAGCCAGTCTCTTAGTTCCAACTAGGAATACATGATCAATTATTAGTCAAGGTCACAATCATTATCAATGGTGACAAGGCATGAAAGTCAACTAGTATTCAGTGGGGTCGAGTCTACAACTCTCAGGGTTTAATTCCAGTCAATCGGGGTATCTATAACTAAATTCACGACACATGGTACATCCCACGTAACAATCTATATCTAACAGAAATATTAACATCTAATAAGATATCAATATACAGGCTATAGAAGATCCAGGGTAAGCAGGCTACGCTCATGGCAGCCTACGCTCAAGTCAGCATACGCTCAGGTCAAGCTATGCTCAAGTCACGCTACGCTCAAGTCAGCGTACGCTCAAGTCATCGTACGCTCAGGTCAAGCTACGCTCAAGTCATCGTACGCTCAAGTCAGCGTATGCTACTTACTATCCAAGCCAGAGTACGCAAGTCATACGCTTCCAAAAGGCAGCGTATGAACTCCATACGACTCCTTACTATCCAAGCCAGCATACGCAAGTCATACGCTTCCAAAAGGCAGCGTATGAACTCCATACGACTCCATATTATCCAAGCCAGCGTACGCAAGTCATACGCTTCCAAAAGGCAGCGTATGAACTCCATACGACTCCTTACTATCCAAGCCAGCGTACGCAAGTCATACGCTTCCAAAAGGCAGCGTATGAACTCCATACGACTCCTTACTATCCAAGCCAGCGTACGCAAGTCATACGCTTCCAAAAGGCAGCGTATGAACTCCATACGACTCCTTACCAAGGCAGCATATGTACTCCATACGACTCCTCATCAAGGTAGCGTATGCAAGTCATACACCTCCAAAAGGCAGCGTACGCAAGTCAGACCGTGCTGCGCTAAAGAGCGCACGCAGCCCAGTGGCGCAGCTAAAAAGCTCGCGTACACTGCTCACTGTCTTCTCCAATCAGCAAGAACTCCATGGTTTGAACCCAAAGCTTCAAAAGTCTATAACTTGGTCAAAATAAGTCCAAATCCAACTTTGCAAAGGTCAAAATTGGGTAGAATAAAATTCTCTACAACATGGAACCATCAAAACTTGAAAACAAAGAAGTTTGATAGATCAAAACCACCAAAATCCAAAAATAACTAATTTCTAGATGTACTAAAAATAAAACTTCAAAACGAAAAAAGCTAAGTTCTAAACTCTCTTAGAATCACAAGGGGAAGAGAATGGAACCACAAAAATGGGTCCTCATGAAGAAGCAAGATGTACTTGCCTATGGGTTTGGTAGGTGGAGAGAGTAATAAGAAAGAAGAAGAAGAGTAATGGTGAAGGAGAGTAATGAAGAGAGAGAAAGAGTTGGGGGCTTTAAATGGGAGAGGTGGTGGTAGGTGGGTTCGGTTCATGATGAACCACCATAACCCAAAAATAAACCAACCTAGGCCAAACCTAAAGTAAGCTAAAGCAGAGAATAAAAGCAGGAAGTAAAATACAGAAAATTAATTGCAAGAATTTAATTAACATGAATTTAAAAAGATTTAAATACAAAACAATACATGATAAATATTAAATAAATACATTTAAGTGGTACATGTATTAAAAATACGTATACTGGGAACGGGGAGTGACATCTCTACCCTCCTTAGAAAAATTTCGTTCTCGAAATTTCAAATCCAAGCAGGATAGGAATATCAAGGCCAAACTAGTACAGGCAATTTAAGAAAGCAATCATTTTACAATGTCCATAGCAAGTAACATATCTATATTTATCAATCTACGATATCAAGTAATTTCTACTCATAGGGCGACTAGCATACGGAGTTAAGACAATCAAGGTACACGGAAAGAAACATACCTTGTGAGTCAAACAGATGTGGATACCGTGATCGGATATCATCCTCACGTTCCCACGTTGACTCTCCTAAAGAGTGATGACCCCAAGCAACCCGGACAAGGTTAATTGTTCGGTTCTTGAGTATCTTCTCTCTTCGGTCCAAGATGGACACATGCTGCTCCTCGTAAGACAAGTTGGTACCAACAACCAACTCAGAATGATCAAGGATATGGCTTGGGTCCGATACATACCTTCGTAACTGAGATACATGAAACATGTCATACACCTCTCGTAACGAAGGTGGAAGGGACAGACGATAAGCAACATCGCCTACCCTATCAAGGATAACGAATGGTCCTACATATCGCGGACTCAACTTCCCACGAACGCCAAATCTAATGACCCCACGGGTAGGTGAGATCCGTAAGAATACGTGGTCTCCAACAGAAAATTCTAGCGGCCTATGATGCTGGTCCGCCCAATGACGATGTCGATCCTGCGCAACTCGAAGTCGCTTCCTAATTCTCTTAATCACTTCAACTGTCTGAACAATCATTTCTGGGCCTAGCATCTTCCTCTCCCCGATATTATCCCACGCTAGTGGCGACCTACACTTCTTACCATATAGTGCTTCAAATGGCGCCATCTGGATACTGGCTTGATAACTGTTGTTATATGAAAACTCAACTAAGTGCAGGTAGCCTTCCCAAGATTCTCCAAAATCTAGGGTGCAAGCTCGCAACATATCTTCTAAAGTCTAAATTGTCCTTTCTGATTGGCCGTCCGTCTGTGGATGGTAAGCCGTGCTAAATCTTAACTTGGTACCCAGACTATGATGTAAGCTCTTCCAAAAATGTGAAATGAAATGGGTATCTTTGTCTGACACAATACTGACAGGGACTCTATGCTGCCTGACTATCTGCTACATGTACAACTCTGCCAACTTTTTTGTAGATTGCCCTACTCTGAAAGGAAAAAAGTGTGCTAACTTTGTAAGCCGATCTACTATCACCCAAATAGCATCTTTACCACTCGGTGATCTCGGTAAACCGGTCATAAAGTACATTGTAATATGCTCCTACTTCCATTCCGGGATAGGAAGCGGTTGTAATAATCCAGCTGGCCTTTGCTGTTCTGCCTTTACTTGCTGACATATCAAGCAACAGGAAACAAACCTAGCTATCTCCCTCTTCATCCCGTTCCACCAGAAGTGCTGCTTGATATCTTGGTACATCTTGGTCCCTCCAGGATGTATAGAATACTGAGAACTGTGAGCTTCTATCATTACTTCTTGTCTAATATCTCCACTAGACACGCATAAAGCGCGATCCAAACCTAAGGGTACCATCTTCATAGATTTGCATCTCTTTTCTGAGCCCTGACTCACATTCTGCCCTAAACTTCTGAATCCTTGGGTCCTGTGCCTGGGCTGCCTTGATCCTGCCTACCAAGTCGGATTGAACTTGTAGACTCGCTAGAATTCCTATATCATTAGGAAGTATAACTTCGATGCCCATCTCCTGAAGGTCTTCTTAGATGTGCTTCTACGTTGTCAACATAAATGCGCCGTCTCTTCTGCTAAGAGCGTCTGCTACCATATTAGCCTTGCCTGGAGGATACTGAAGCTCCACGTCATAATCCTTGATCAGCTCTAACCATCTTCTCTGCCTCATGTTCAGCTCCTTCTGAGTAAAGATGTACTTCAGACTTTTTTGGTCTGTGTACATGTCCACTCGGTCACCATATAAGTAATGCCTCCATAACTTCAAAGCAAATACTACTGTCGCCAACTCCAAATCATGAGTTGGATAATTTTTCTTGTGGTCTCAAAGTTGCCTAGATGCATACGCTATCACCATCCCATGTTGCATAAGGACACATCCAAGTCCTTTACCTGACGCATCATAATATACCGTAAAACCTCCGGGCCCAACTGGCAATGTAAGGATAGGTGCCGATATCAACTTCTGCTTCAGATTCTCAAATGATGCCTGGCATTTTGCCGACCAGACGAATGGTACATCCTTCCGTGTCAAACGGGTCATAGGTGCTGAAAGCCTCGCAAAGTCTGATACAAACCTTCTGTAATATCCTGCCAATCCCAAGAAACTCCGTACATCAGCTACGGTCTTGGGTACTGGCCAACTCTCTACTGCTTCTACCTTCTTGGGATCTACTGCTACTCCAGCTCCTGATATGATATGACCCAAAAATGAAATATGATCCAACGAAAACTCACACTTGCTGAGCTTGGCATACAACTGGTTCTCTCTCAGAACGTGCAACACTTTCCTGAGGTGGTCTTCATGCTCCTCTTCACTCACAGAATATACGAGAATGTCGTCGAAAAACACCACGACAAACTGATTTAATATGGCATAAAGATGCGGTTCATCAAATCCATAAATATAGCTGGAGCATTGGTCAAACCAAACGGCATTACTAAGAATCCATAATGTCCATAGTTCGACCTGAATGCTGTCTTGGGAATGTCTTTCTTTTGAACCCTCACTTGATGGTACCCTGAACGAAGATCTATCTTGGAGAAAACTCTAGTCCTGCTCAACTGATCAAACAAGTCATCGATCCTTGGTAGTGGGTACTTGTTCTTTACTGTCACCGCGTTAAGCTTCCTGTAATCGATGCATAATCTGGATGATCCATCCTTCTTCCCTATAAGTACCACTGGTGCTGCCCATGGTGATATGCTAGCTTGGATAAACTTCTTCTTCTTCAATTCCTCTATGTGCTAAATACACCTTGGCCTGCTCCGAATCTGCCATTCTGTAAATTCGATCTGATATTGGTTTAGTTCCAGGTGCCAATTCTATGCTGAACTCAATATCTCTAATCGTTGGTAGACCTGGAAGTTCTTCGAAAAACACGTCTAGAAATTCTTCAACTACCTTCGGAACTTGAACTTCTTCTATTGCTGTTTCTACTCCCTGCTCTTGCTGAGTTGCCTCTGACCTGACTAAGGTGAATCTCTTCATGCCTGGAATATCAAAAGATACACTCCTACTACGATAATCTATTGTCGCATGACTGTCTTTCAGCCAGTCCATGCCTAAGATAACGTCGAAATTTCCAACAGGAAATTCTATCAACCGGGCGGGTAAGGAATACCCGCAAACTACAACACTACACGCTAGAATAACTCTACTAACTCCTACGAGCCCATTGCCAGTGAGTATATTCAACCTCCCTGGCAATGCCTCGAACTCTATCCCTAGCCGTGTCACAAATTGTGCAGATATAAATGAGTGTGATGCTCCCGAATCAAACAATACTATTGCGGGATATGAGGCGACGAGAATGTTACCTGCCACAACATCTCCCGATGCTAATGCCTCCTCCAAGGACAGTGTGAATGCCTGCCCTCGACCTCCTTGCTGGTTCCCATGTTGTGGCCTAGCCTGGTGCTGCTGCTGGCCCCTGCCTTGATGATGCTGGGGTGGTCTATGCTGATGTTGCTGTATCGGTGGTCCCTGCTGCCGAAACATCTGAGCTTGTGGCATTAACGGACGCTGGGCCAATGGTCTTACTGCCACTGCTGGTCCTCGATACTGTCCTGTCCTTGGTGTTGGCAGAGCAGGAAACTGTTGCCCTGGTCCTCCTGACCTCGAATTCATAGGATATGTGGTAACCCGATGATCTGGATTTCCACATATCAAACACAATCCGTTTAATGCCCGACACACATCTCTAGTGTGCCCCATCTTCCCGCAATAAGTACAGTCCGCTGGGGTTGCTGGTTCTTCTTCTGTTGCTGCTGCTGCCTGGGTGGTGGTGCTGGCCCTCGTATTGCCACATCGTGAATACGAATGCCAAGGGATGGTGCTGTTGTTCGGGGCGCTGCTCTCCCTCCACCTTTAATCTGACTGTGAGATCTCTTCTGACCTCCAGTCCTTACTGTGATCCTCTGAATGGTGATCTCATGCCTTCGGGTTGCCGTCAATATCTTATCAAAAGTCTGGTAATTGTGCCCCTCTATCAATTGCAAGAGCTCAAGATGAAATCCTTGTTGAAACCTCATAGCCCTCTGGCGCTCCGTCGCTACCATCTCTGGGGCAAACCTACTCAATCTGCAGAACTTTGCTGTATAAGCATCTACCGTCTTGCCGGCCTGCTTGAGGTTGATAAACTTCTGTTGTAGCTCAAACTGTGCCACAACTTCATAGTACTTCGTCTTGAATCTTGCTGTGAAATCGTCCCAAGCAACGGGACATCTGATACCTACTTCCTCTGATTCCCACCAATCACGTGCGAGATCCTGAAGTAACAACTTCACCTGATCCACACGTTCTTCTGTCGGTACCTTAGCCGCCGTCAAAATAGCCTCAATATGTTTGCCATTGATTGTAAAAGAACAGAACAATTATCGGAGGACTGAACTTAGACTCACAATACAAACTCGCTCGTACAAAGAAAGCCTAGGGACGAAAACCTAGGTACAGCAGACTAAGTACGATTGTTTATTTTTGATTCTGGGGGTGACGATAGAGGCTCGGGAAAGCGACGGCCGCTCTGCCTTACTCCTTGGACGATCGGTATGCAGCCTTTGGCTCGGGAAAGATCTGCTCGGCGTTGACGAAGAAAGGTTCTTCTTACTCTCCTCGGGTTGCTCTCCTGGCTTCTCTCTCTCTGTGATTATCAAGAAAAGGGGGAGCTCTCTCTGTGTGTATCTCTCTCTTTTTCTCTTTTTTTTATTCTTTTTGTTGCCGACCTTTTTTACATGGGAATGATGCTGGCTATTTATAAGAGTGGGGTAGGATTATTAGGGTTTGCTGATGATTATCTGTTTGGAATATCGGTGCTCCTTCATTCTATCTGGGCCCTTGATCCTGATCATAATGAATCTCGGCCACTAATGCGGATAGCACCAAATCTTATGAGCAGTTAATGCTGACTGCTTTAAATCTTCGTGATTGATTATGCCAATATTTGATTGCTCGCCACGTGTCCTATTAGCTTGATGATGAATGATATGCCCTGATCTCGGCAATTATGATAATGATGTCGAATATTCTCGTTGGGATTCTGTTGCATCTTCAGTGCCACGTTTTTAATTGAAGATCCTGCCAGGGCCGCATAGGGTGACCAACACTTGAACCGCAGGGGGATACTCCTCGTGAGCCGCATGAGTCAATGCCTCATCGAGCCGCAGGGGACGAACTTTCCATGAGCCGCATATGCATAATCTTTGCGAGCCGCAGGGGACGATCTCTCCATGAGCCGCCTATGCATAGTTTCTGTGGGCCACATGAATTAGCGTGGTGTTGAGCCGCATAGACCGGGCTATGGGTGGACCGCATATGGCAGATTTTTGTTAATCATATTAGAATGATTCCTCAATGAGCCGCATGAAGCTGTTCTCTATCCGAGCCGCATGAGACTTTTGCCCCGTGGCAATCTAGGATTTTTGTCAGATTGGGTCAGAGATTTTCTTCTTTTCCCGAAGAGTCTGTCATTATGGCAGAGCCATTATGATACTTTATGTCAGAGACAGCCGTCGAGTCGTGTCAGAGCATTAAATGAGGCCATTACTCCAGTGGCCAACTGTGGGGGGGGTCACACGTGTCGTCAATTGAGCCGCATATTCCTGCTGAACCGTATTCATCCACGAGCCGCATAAGTCTTGAGGGTCTTCTTTTGGGCCGCATAGGGCAACTCCAGTATGAGCCGCATAGACTTGCTATCCAAAACCGCATGGGCCATTTATGCCTTTATTCTAATATTTTCCATGCTTCTACAGGACCCCCTTCAAAGTTTTCAATTTGTAAAATTGAAACACTTTGAATAAGAAGCATGGCCCCATTCATGCCGCATAGGATGTTCTGTTTACCTGAGCTTCCTGGCCACATTAGCATATCGGCCGCATAGATTCTTCTGGCCGCATAGGCTCTTCGCCACGCGCCCTGACCACGTGAGCAAATCTTCATTAATTGCCTTCGATTTGATTTGACGCCGCCTTTTGGGAGAGGATCCCAAGGGTCGGTTTTGCCTTGACCGAAGCGTTCTCGCCTTTATTTTTGGAGGCGGCACGTAATCCGAGGGGTCTTTCTACTTTATGGATCGCCTATAAATAGGAGTTTTTCAGCTCTTACGGATTTCTTTACCTCCTTTCTTTGCTTGAATTCCCTGTTGCCAACTTCGCTCTTCGTTTTCCTTCTTCATCCATCGACC
Source organism: Iris pallida (assembly GCA_029216955.1). Lineage (NCBI taxonomy): Eukaryota > Viridiplantae > Streptophyta > Magnoliopsida > Asparagales > Iridaceae > Iris > Iris pallida. Next base: position 10,953,757 of record JANAVB010012599.1, read on the forward strand.
ATGGCTCCCAAGAGATCTGCTGCATCGAAGGCCGCAAAGGGTAAGGCTGTTGCTGCTATGGCGACTGCGACGACGAATGTAGTCGCTCCTCTGCCGGCTGCTGTAGGCGTTGTCCATCCTGATGTTCACCCGCCCATCGCTGGTAAGGGGGTCACTCCGAAAAACCCTAACTGCTGCCATGGCTCTGTTGCATACTTTATGCATAAGCCACATATACGAGACGTATCGATGTGACCGCATAAGCACTTCGCCCATTATGGCCGCATGAGCTTGTCACATTCGATCAGTGCCACATGTGTGTTTTTGACTTGGGCCGCATAAGCGTTGCTCACTTTTGAACCGCATGAACTTGATGGTTTGTAGCCGCAGCAGTTTGTATGAGTCGGGCTTAGCCGCATGAATCTATAAAACCCTTCTGAATCTGAGTTGTACGGACTTGGTTAATTCAGAGCCGCATGGGGCTATGACGCGCAGAGCCGCATGGACCTATCTGCTGATGAGCCGCATGAGGCTGTGGCAACCTGAGCCGCATAGACTCCAATAATCTTTCAAATGCTTCTATTTTTTGTCTATCTTCTGACCTTGTTTCTTTTATCTTTTTCTAGTAAATCTACCCGTGAATTCTGCGGGAGAACTCCTGGTCGGTTCGAAGCAACTTGCCGAAAATGTGCCACTGGACAACTTAGTTCATCAAGTGTCAGAGCAGCTCCTCGTTGACGAGCCTTTAGAACGAGTAACTGTTATCAGGGTTCAATCCTTCCCATTCCTTCGTGATATGATGAGCTTAGGGAATCCTGAAGGGAAGCATCTGAGACCAGTCTTCCTCTTTAGGGATGCACTGATCGTTAAAAACTCCCGCGTTCTTGATATTTCCGAGAATTAGGATTTTGCTCTGGATGGGAGGCCGATTCATATTCCCATTATGAAGCGTCATTTCCCCTTTGCGTGGTTCAACATGGTTGTCTTGGACAGGCCGATGACAGATCCTCTTACTCCCACCGGACTGGGGATGTTCGTGGGCGAGATCCGTCATAATAAAGCTATCGGGTCGGTACGTGTGATCAAGAATCCAATCAGTCGGTCCGTGATGGGGTTAGTTCCGGGTTCTTTTATCAACACGCCCGGTCCTAACTTCTTATTTTCTCAGACTGATACCTTCTTGAGCCAGCTTGCACGAAAGGGGTCTTATCCTGTTGGCAGATTGGCTCTACAGGGCTGGTTGTACCCCACTCCCTCATGGGCTAACCTGACTTCATGGATTCTGCGGAAATATGAGGCACCTTTGAGATAATTCAATCTTTATGACGCTATCCGGGGTACCAGCCACGGACTGCCCATTAATAAGCCGTTATTCATGGCCCTTCTGGAGATGTATAACGATCGGACAGGGACGTTCTTCACCCCCGTAGGGGAGCTGGGGCTCGCTCTCCATGAGATGTATGACGTCTCCAAGCTTCCCTGGGGAGATGAGCCTTTCGAGGCGTACACTCCGACGAACGAGGAGTTTCGGGATCTAGATCGTCGATTCCCAGGCTTCGTCGCGGTATACCAAGAACTGTTATGTCATCATAGTACCTGCCATCGAGTGGCTATCAAAAAAATGATAGCTCGGAGGGGGATTCTTCTCACACCAAGTCCTGGGTCTCTTATCTTTTTAAATTCAGTGCTTCTGGCCGGGTCACTTCCCGCGACCGTCAAACTCCTGGTGAAGTGGAAGATTTGATGTCGACCGCTAGGAGGTCGAAGTCTATGGGCGACAAATTTGGGAGTCGGATTGACTCCTTCAGCTATTTCTATTATGGCACTCGACGGTTATCAGATAAGGCCCTTCTGGCCGGATTTTTAATGGTGTGGCTACGCAATTGTGTGGTTTCAGGCGGGGCAGGTGCTATCGAGCGGATCAGCCGTACTTTTCTTCTTCCCGCCGTGAAATTGGCTTTTGGGGTCAGGTTGGCTCTTCTTCCTGCAATGGTATGCAGCATTCACCATGGTCTCCGCGCATTCTCGTCCGGAGTCATCGCACATGACGTGGCGATGGACTTTGAACGTATAGAGCTGCCTTATCATTACCTGTTGGGGTGGTTGCTGCTGCATTATCAGTCTTTGATGAGGGCTGGGACGGGAGACAGCGTCACGGGCGATGACGCCTTTCTTTTCAAATATCATCATCAGCCTTGGGAATATAGCACTATGCCGGCGTGTCGGAGGATGTTGGCGAGGACAGACGGGTATAGCTTCTTCGTATCTGTCCCCCGTTTTACTGACCAGGAGGTGAGGAATGTTCATGTTGATGGCGTGAGACCTCCTCTTTTCTTGCCTGAGAAGATGCGTTATTGGTTGCGTAACATTCGCCCATCGCACTTAGTTTATCGCAACCGTAACACTGTATACCTGGAGCCCTATTTGCCCAGTAGATTTGCCCGCCAATTTGGGTATTGTCAACTATTCCTCGGGCGCCCCAGTCCTAGCCTGGGATTTGAGGACAGTATACTTGACGGTATTAGGGCGTGGAGCTATTATGACACTTGTCATACTCGGACTAGTTTCTCCGTTCCTGTGGCCAACGTGCTAGAGGAGATCTTGCATATGGCTGCCTTCTACCATGTTTCGGTGAACCAGGCTCCTGTAGATTTCGATCCGAGGACGAGCTTCATTCTGGGCACTCGCTTGGCGGAGAGGACCCCAGTGTTGAAAGCGAAGAAGAAAGGGGCGAATAGGATCCCTATGCCTGATTCTGAGTCCTCTAACACAGCTGAGAGAAACAACGAGCCGGAGGAGCGGGATGACGAGGATTCTCCTTCCTCTAGTGGTGAAGTAACAGCGGATCAGCTGCCCCTTATGACAGAAGAGGGGATGGCGGATCGACCGTCGACCGTTTTTGGTGAGATGGAAGATCAGCTGCCACTTGTTCCTGAGGTGGTGAGGTCGAAACCACCGTCTGTAATGCCTGGTCTCTCGCGTAAGCGAGGCAGGGGTGAGTTTGCCGATGAAGGAGTGACTTTTTCTGTAAAGAGAACTGTAGCCAGATCTCGTAGGCTGCTTATCACGGAGGGGGGTGAAGGTGCTGGCGATGCTCCGGAGGTAAAATCAAATAGGATTTATCTGTTTATTATGATTTTTCTCTTCTTGGGATATGACTTGATCACTTTCCTTTGTAGGCGCCTGATGAACCGGACTCTTATGCACCGTCTTTCGCTCCCTCGGTTGATCCGACCCTTGCTGCTTTAACTAGTGGCGTATGTACTGCAGTCCTCTCTACGGGGGTTCTTTCAACGGATGCTGAGAATTCTCGAGTTATTAAGACCCCAATCCGGGATAACGAAGGTTCCTTTGGACCTGTATCCGAGATTGCTAGATTTTCGGGAGGCGATGCCGATCTCGGCGCATCTCCTTCCGAAGGTGCTGGGGCGGAGGAGCCTATCTTATTTAGTTCGGAGGCTGTCGGTGAAGGTGTTGGGGCGACTGCAAGCGAACCTCAGCCTCCATGCTCTTCGGTTGGTAAGATAGGTCAAATATTGACTCATGCGGAGGCTTATTTGCTTTATCAGCATATCCTCCAGATTAAATCGATTCATGGTTATTTTGGCCCTGTAGGTCCCGACCCTTTACTTCCCGCGTCGGATGTTCTTAGGGAGAGCTCGACCTGTTCTGATCCGGGGGAAGGAAGCGCTTTCCTTCCTTTATCGACTCATACTGAGGTGTCTCCTACCAGTCCTGGGCGGGTGGAGATGGAGCTTGTCCCGAGAACTGCGGTCCCTGCCTCATCCTCTGTTTCTTTTGCGGCTTCAGAGGCTGACATCTCGGTCCTACCGAGCATTCAAATTCTACGGACTGCTGAAGAGGAGTTGGCCGCTGTTCAAGCGTCCTTCCGTGCATAGTTGGTTTCTCTCGTGGCAGGAGCGGCAGATTCTATCGCGTCTTCTTCTGTGCTGCAAGCCACACTCCCGTTAACACCGGCTTCCTCGGAGGCTTTGAACGAGGTGACGCAAGATATAGTTGACAGCTTCTATCGCCACTTAGGGTGGGGTGTAGATGCTGCCGTGGAACGGGGAATCCCTTTCACTATGTCTCTGAAGGGTGCTCGCGGCCAGATTGATACTTTGAAGGACCTTCCTGGCGGGATGGGGTTAGTCGCGCTTCTGGAGCCCAAGTTGGTCGAGGCCGACCAGCTTGTGACTCAACTGCTGGCAACACGGCAGGCTGGCTTGCCTGCCGCGATTAAACGGGAGCGGGGCTTCCTTGTTGCTGCTCGGGATAGGATCAGGCTTGCTCGGGATGCTGCCATGCCAGCTGTGTGGGAGGACCTTGACAAGTTCTCCGCTTCGTATGCCAAGCTGGGTCGTCAAAGTCAGGCTTGTAGGGCTCGTGAAGAGTCTGCTTCTCGTGGAGTAGCTGCCACACAGGAGCGGATTATCGTACTCCAGCAAGAGTTGGCCCTCTTCGAGTCAGAGCTGGAGGCTGCTCGTGTAGAGCAGGAGTCGATCGCTCGGGAGGCCGAGCGGATTTCTCGAACTTCTGCCAACCTGGAGCGATCTTTTAAGAAGTTCGAGGACAACTGGCAGGCCCACGTTCATCTGGAGGACCCGGCGGTGTTGAACCAGGAAGCTGAGCGTCGAGCCAAACAGAGGTTTGAGCGGTAGGTCGCCTTGATAAAGGACCGCCTTACGGTGTTATGTGCCCCGGAACAGTGATCCGCCATCTGTCTTCTTCTGCTTCTCTTTTTTTGTTTTTTTTCTTTCATATGTGTATATTTTTATTTGCAAGGGATGTGATCCCTACTGATGTAGCTCTTTTGAATTTTGAGATAAATGAGCATGTTTCAACTCATCTTCTCTTTCTTGTTCTTGTGGTGTTCATGGAATTGGACTTGCTGGGGGATTATTTGTGGACCTGTTACCCTAGGCGTACCTTGGTTTTAGGTACGGATAACAAGTTTGATCAGGATGTCCGGGACAGCCACGACAAAATGGTCATGGATGTTCTTAGTACTGGGGAAAGGAATGCCGTAGAGCAGCTGGGCTCCCGGGGCATGGTAAGATGGTGGATTTATGCTAAGAAGCTTAGCAAGGGATATTTGTGGACCTATTATCCTTGGCGTACCCTGGTTCAGGATACGGATAATAAGGTGGGAGGAAGCCAGTCATATTTGCTCCGAGATTATGAGGACGTAGCAAACATGAGGGTTTTACCGTGGAATCTTCCTACTCAGAGGTAATGAGAACATGGTAGGGGGAGACTTCACGGAAGACTTTTCTATAATCAATAGTGGTCAACAGAGGACGTTTGTGGTCAACAGAGGACATTTGTGGTCAACAGAGGACGTTTGTAGTCAACAGAGGACATTTGTGGTCAACAGAGGACATTTGTGGACCTATTATCCTTGTCGCACTCCGGTTGTGGGTACGGATAATAGGTTGAAAGGGAACTAACATACTTGCTCAGAGGTAATGTGGACATGGCAAATATGGTGATTTCTTCGACGGAGCCTTCCCACTCAGAGGTAATGAGGACATGGCAGGAGTGGGCTCAATGAAGAAGGGGTGCATAGAACTACTCAGAGGTAGGAGGACATAGAAGTTCTATGCGAGGGGGCAGTTTATTTTTGGTGGAAGTGAAAACGACTCAGAGGTAATGAGGACATGGTCGTTTCGGAAATTAGTGGATCGATTACCCTTTTTGTGCACTGGGAGCGCGGGTAGTGGATCATGAGGGAGGATCTCTTTGAGGAAGAAAGTTCAGAGGTATGATTATACGTGACTTACTATCTGAGAGAGTGACCGGAATGTAAGTACATAATTTAGATTTTCTAGAATATTGAAGAGATGAGAGTTCAGTGGCACCAGCGGGTGCATGGCTCGGTAATCTGAAATGTTGTGGATGTGGGTTCAGTGGTATCAATGGATACATGACTCGATAATTTAGAAAATGGTGGGTACGAGTTCAGGGGTACTAAGAGGGTACATGACTCGATAATTTGGAGAATGTTGTCTAAACATAGTATTTCTTTAGAAACTTGCCATTGACGGGCAACATAAGCAAGTCCCCATTCTGCTTGGCGAGGCGGTAGGCGCCGTTGGAGAACACGGCCTCGATGACAAATGGACCTTCCCATTTTGGCTGAAACTTGCCTGCGGTCTTGTGAGTCATGACCATTGGTCTTCGGACTGCCAGAACGAGATCGCCCACTTGGAATGTTCTGATTTTGACCTTCTTGTTGAAGGCTCCTGAGATACGTGCTTGGTATAGCTCGATCCTTTGCTGGGCTAGGAGGCGCTTTTCGTCTAAGGCCTCCAACTCTTGTAATCGGCGTCGATAGTTATCATCCGTTGTCAATTGATAAGTGAGGGCAACGCGGAGTGAGGGAATCTGAGTTTCCAGTGGGAGGACTGCCTCACTCCCGTATACTAAAGAGAATGGTGTATTCCCAGTAGCTGTTCGAACCGTAGTGCGATAAGCCCATAAGCATTCGCCGAGCTTCTCATTCCAGTCGCGTTTGTTGGAGGAGATAAACTTCTTGAGGAGTTTGATGATTGTTTTATTGAATGCCTCTGCCAACCCGTTTGCTGCCGGGTTATATGGTGTCGAAGCGACATTCTGAATGCGGTGTTTGTCGCAGAATCGATAGAATGCATGGCTTGCAAACTGCGGACCATTATCATGGATGATCCTCCACGGCAGTCTGAAATGGTAGATGACGTGATGCTTAAGGAAGCTGATCACGTTTGAAGTCTTAACTTCTGCGAGTGGGACGGCTTCCGCCCATTTGGAGAAGTAGTCGGTGATCGCAAGTATGAAGCGATGTCCTCGGGAGGAAGGTGGGGTGATTGGACCAATGATATCCATTTCCCATGCTTCGAATGGCCAGGATGCCACCGTTGGATGTAGAAACTCGGATGGTTGGTGAATGAAGTTCGCGTGGACTTGGCAAGCCTTGCATTTTCTGGCATAGTCTATTGCGTCTGCCACCATCGTGGGCCAGTAGTAGCCCATACGGCGAAGGCGGTCCTGTAGCTTAGGGCCAGGCTGATGGGCCCCACAGACACCGTCGTGAGCTTCTCGTACAGCTTCTTTGGCTTCTGCGTTTGACAAGCACCGGAGTAATAATCCGTCGTAGGATCGTCGGTACAGCATCTTTGTCTCTGTGTCGTAGAAGAATCTGAGAGAACGCCGTCTGATGGAGGTGGCTTCCCTTGGATTCTCCGGGAGGATATCGTATACGACGAAGTCAATGAACGGCTGTCTCCAGTCTGGTACTTCGTCGACCGTCTGGGCGGAATAGCTCGCCACGAATTAAATATTGTTCTTGGGACAGACCAGTTCGTGGCCAATCACCTCAACCGAGTGATGCGCTTGGTTTGGCACTGCTAAGGAAGCGGCAAGGCCTGCTAGGGCATCGGCTTCGATATTTTGAAGTCTGGAGACGTGTTCGATGAAGAATCCCTCGAATGAGGAGATAATGTTGATTGCTATTTGGTGGTAGGGGATCATGTCTTCATGGCGGACTTCGTACGACCCCCGAATCTGATTGACGATTAATTATGAATCGCCGTATGCTTCGAGATATTCTACACCCAGCTCCTTTGCGAGTTGGAGGCCAATGACCAAAGCGTTGTACTCGGCCACATTGTTGGAACAGGGTTCCGTGAGAGAGTAGGCGCGATTGATCACTAGCCCGGTAGGAGAGATCAATACTACTCCGACCCCGACGACGATATTTCCCTTGGGTCCGGTTCTTGAAGCGCCATCGAAGAACATCCTCCATATGTTGTCGTGGGTGGTTGTATTAGAATCGGTGACCTCATCTGGGATTTCTTCGTATATTCTGGATGACCCCGATCCTGGATGGGCCGCTAAAAAGTCTGCCAGGGCTTGGCCTTTGACAGCCTTCTGTGGGACAAAGATCATATGATATGGGGATAGCAGTATTGCCCATGTAGCGAGGCGAGAGCTGAGCGCCCCTGGTTTAGTCATGAGGACCCTGAGGGGATTTACCCGTGAGATCACATGTATGGTTTGTCCTGTAACATAATGCCGCGTCTTTTGAATGGCGAATACCAAGGCGAAGCATTCTTTCTCCACGGCAGTGTAACGGTGTTCGGGCCCGACCATCATTCGGCTGAGGTAGTATATGGCCTGTTCGTGTCCTGCATCGTTATTTTGTGCCAGCAGGGCACCGAGGGAGTGTTCCATTGCTCGTACATAGAGCAAGAATGGTTTTCCAGGGACCGGGGCTACCAGGACTGGAGGATTTGACAAATATTCTTTGATGTCGTCAAAAGCGCGTTGGTATTCTTCGTCCCATACGAATGAGACTCCCTTTTTCATGAGGTGTGTGAACGGCCGGCATCGTCCGGAGAGATTGGAAATGAACCTTCTGATATAGGCTAGCCTCCCTTGGAGGCCTCTAAGTTCGCGGAGATTTTTCGGGGGACCCATCTCCATTATTGCCTTGGTTTTCTCAGGGTCTACATGGATGCCCCATGCAGTGATGATGAAACCTAAGAACTTCCCGCTGGATACGCCCAAGAACGACTCTGTAGGGTTCATCTTCAGGTTGTGGGCTCGCATCAGGTCGAATACCGTTCTCAGATCTTACAGATGATCCTCCTTACGGCGACCCTTGACAGCGATGTCGTCGATGTAGCATTCCACTGTTTTGCGTAAATGTTCTCTGAAAATGATACTCATAGCCCGCTGATATGTGGCACCAGCGTTCTTTAGACCGAATGGCATGACTGTGTAACAGTATGTGCCGATCGGTGTTCTAAATGATGTGTGTTTCTCATCGTCGGGGGACATCTTGATTTGATTGTATCCCGAGAATCCATCCATGAATGACATACATTCGAAGCCGCATGTGTTGTCAATCATGATGTCCGTGATCGGGAGGGGAAATTCGTCTTTCGGACATGCCTCATTTAGATTACGGAAGTCGATGCAGATTCGGATCTTCCCGTTCTTCTTAAGGACCGGGACTATATTGGCGACCCAGTCAGGGTGTTGCTCCTCACGGATGAAGCCGCTGGCTATCAGCTTGTTGACTTCGGCTTCGATCGCGTCCATGACGCCCGGGCGGAAGCGTCGTTGCTGCTGCTTGACTGGCTTTGTATCCGGCCGTATATTGAGTTTATGGAGAGCAATATCGGGATCTAATCCCGGCATGTCTTCGTAACTCCATGCAAATACGTCAATGTATTCTCTGATGAGTTCCAGCAGTGATTCTCGTTCCTCGTCTGTTAGGCTTTTACTAACGAAGATTGGCTTTGGAGAGGATTCGGTGCCGAGGTTGACCTGCATAACTTCATCCTCTGTAGGAGGTTCTCTTAGCTCGAACCGCTTTTCCCATTGTGCGTCTAACTGTTGGGCCCACAGCTCAAGCTCGAGGATTTCAGGAATGTCCTCGTCTTCTTCGTAAGCGTCGGCAAATGCCATGTTGACTGATAGGACTTGTCTGAATATGTCCCCAATGCTTGTGTCTGAGTCGGAAGTTGGTAACCCGGTTGAGTGTAACTGCCAATCACATTCTTCATCTGAACTCTCTGGAGTCGTTGTGGGAGCTACATACCCTAGTCCACATCGAGTTTTGCTATAGTAGTCCCGTAGTTTACCAGACGGTACTGGGGGCTTCAAAGGTAGTCGCCGTCCGGTACCGTAATTCAAACCTGGTGTAGTTTCTAGATCATATCCTTGTTTCTGCATGAGGTATTTGGACTGGGGACTATAAAGGTATAGAGGCAATCTCCCGGCATCTGACCCAAGATCGACTTCTTTTATGGTGAAGGGGTACGGATCGTCTTTTCGGCCGAAGATAATCGGGTGGTCCCCTCCCTCGACTATTCGGTAAGCGTCTTCTGCCGGAGTAAGCTGGATTGTGGTATATACATTTGTCACTTGTGTGTGTAGGTGAGTGCCTATACCGTGGTCCATAGCATACAATGTACATAGCTTGTTGAGCTCGATGTAATTCAAAGATAGCCCTTTATTGATAAAATAAGGTATCTTTTCGAGAGGGATTACATTATCCGCGGAAGGGGTATCGGAGTGGGCAGCCACATACTTGGCTAATTCTGGTTCTTCTTCGGCCACCCCCTGTATAAATGAAGACTGAGAGAGCGACCTAGTCAGCTTGATCTTCAGAGGCTCGACCGGCGGAGCAGGTCGTGGAGTTGTTGGTAGACTAGCAACCCCCAGCTTGGCATCTGACGTGGGGCGAGGAGTGGCTGGTTCGCTGGAAGTGTCAGACCTCGCATCGGGGTGACGGCCCTTTTTAGGAAGACGTATCGTGAGCGGTCTGTCGGAGGGATTGAGTTTCTCCGCTTGGAGCTGACCGACTCTCGGTAGTCTGATGGTAAAAGGCCCTGGTGTGGGTCTCGGCACTTGGCCAGACCTCGGCAGCCGGATTCTCATCTGCTCTTCTTGCGCCGATTGACTGATTGCGTCCTTACGCAGAGTAGCCGTAAGGGGTGCAGAACTGCCCGGTTTGCGAGCGTGGAGGTGGATCGTCAGGGGTTCTTCCGATCTTGTGGTTGTCTTGATGTGAGCTTGCACCTCCTCTTCGACCAGATGCTTCTTTGATTTTTCGTACAGACAGGAGTCTGAGTAATAAGATTCGACCCCCTTGAAGGGATCGATATCAACAAACTCTGTCCTCACGAAGCCGTGCTTATCGACATATTTGAAGCACTGGTGTAGCGTGGAAGGCACGATCATGTAATCGTGTATCCAAGGCCGCCCCAGAAGGATATTGTAAGAAGTGTCGGCATCTATGACGTAGCAGGTGACTTCTGATTGGAGATCGCCAATCTGACATTTTAAGCGAATCTTCCCTATTGGGTAGCTCCTGCCCGAATTGAAACCGCTAATGGCGGTGCTTGTAGGCGTCAGGCGATGCATTGGAATGCGAAGATGATGTAGCAGACCCTTCGGAATGATGCTTATGGAGGACCCAGGATCAATGTGCATTCGGTCCACCTTTACGTCGCCGATGTATCCAGTGTAGTACAATGGGCGGTCGTGCAGGTTAGTTTTGATGAGCATATCCTGTGGAAAGAAGACGATATTGGGCATTGCACCTGTACACGCACTATCTTGGAGCTCCTGAGATGTTTCCTTTCGGAGGGATTTGTCGAAGCGAGTCTCCTTCGGCCTAGGCTTGTCGGTCGTCGAAGGCTGAGCCGGTCCCGGAGTATCAGCGTTCGTGGGCTGCTGATCATTAGTCGGATTCTCGGCCACTGGTTGGGCTTGTGCTCCAGATCGAGTAGTGACGGCTGAGACTTCCTCCTCCTCTGCCGAGGCGGTGCGGCATGATCTGACCTTTCCACTTTTCTTTTTAGAAGGTAAAGTGGGCTGAGTCACCTCGTGGACTAGGTCCGGATGGACCCACATGATTTCCCCTCGTGATGTGGTGAGGGGTACTAGGCCGGGAGTTTGATCACGGGCAGGCGGAAGATTAGTGATTTCCATCGTTGCCAGAGGGATGGGTATGACACCGTCTTGAGTCTCTGTTGGAGAGAAATTACCGAATTGTACGGACACCATGTTGGCTGCTACGGTTACCTCCTCGAAGTCGATAGCCAGAGCGTTCGAATCGATGAGGTTCTGGATATACCGTTTCAGTTGGTAGCAGTCGTGTGTAGCATGGTGGACGTAGCGGTGGTAATGGCAGAACTTTGAATTTTCCAAATCAGCCGGCCGAGGTTCCCGCCTTGGTGGAGGAAGCTGAATTCAACTCCTTGTATAAGCATGTCCAAGATAGGCTTGACGTGGCCGTCTTCGAAAGAATAAGTGATTTGAGGCCATTGTTTGTCTGCTGGCTGTGGCTCGGGCTTCTGGGCTATATCGGTCACCATGGCCTGCTTGCCTTTGTTGTCCCGGTTGTTGGAGGGGCTACCCCCATTGTCGTTGCTGGCGTTGGGACGCTTCCCCTTGTTCTCTTCCTCTGAGATATGCAACCCCAGTTGGCGAGCTTTCTTCAATCGTTCCTCGGCACTTGTAGCGCTGATGATAAAGGCCTTCCAGTCCTTGAATTGACTTTCCCCCATCCAGAGACTAATTATTGGGAGTAGTCTCTTTTGGCAAATTTCAATCAAGGAAGAGTCCGGGTTGCCAGATGGTAACTTCATTGCGGTTTGACGAAACCGCTCAATGTAATTCCTTGTCAGCTCTTTCTCTTCTTGGACGACGTCCATGAGGGTAGACATCGTGACGTCTTGCCCTACCTCATAGAACCTCTCCAAGAACAAGCGCTTGAAGCCAGCGAAGGAGTGGATGCAATCATCTGGCAGGTTGCGGTACCAATCGAAGGCGACTCCTTCCAGTGCCCCAATGAATAACCGCGTGAGGATAGCGTCATCATGGGGCAGATGGTCGGTAGTGACCTCAAAGTAAGTGATGTACCGGCTTGCTGAAGTCTCACCATCATATGGATTGATATTGAACGGCTTATATCTTGGGGGAAAGGGCACATCCCTCCATTCAGTAGGGTATGGTTGCCGTATTCTGAGGTCTTGAGAATTTTCTCGGGCGTAGAACATCGCTCGAAGCTCCTGAACCTCTCTTCTTACTTCTCGGGCCTCATCTGTCGCGGTAGGGGCCGTTATCTCGGGAGCATTATTGCCCGGGTTTGGTGCCGCTGAATTTGAATCTATGTTGTTCGCGGGACCCGTGCTTGTCTGACCAGGTGTCACTCCCTGCAGAGTAGGAAGCGCTGCTTTGATCTCGTCTACAGACTTGACCAAGGCGTGCAGTATGGCCTCCAAAGTGTCGATACGTTGGCGATCGCCGAAACCACCTTGGCTGTTGTCCGTCATGAATACCGTCCTCACGTGAGGAGTGACAGAAGGAGAGGTGGCGGACATGCCCTCCGAGTCATACTCATGCATCGAGAAATCATCAGGATATGTGGGGATGTTCTCTTCAGGTTCGGACTCGGAAGGAACAGTACCCCCAGCTTCAGAGCTTGCTTCGTTTAGGACGTCCTCGGGGACGTCGGTATCTGTTGTATCCGTCGGAGGATTTGCTTCCTCCAGTCCGTCTTCTTGGAATGTCGGGTTGTCGTGGAGGTTTGGAGGAGTGCTACCCCCAGTTCCGACGACCCCCAATGACGTAGACGGCGAACTTCCTACTGCAGCAGTTTTCGTCTTTGAACGGGTGTGTTGGAATACTCCAGTAGAGGATAATCCTTTAGACAACGGCTTCTTAGCTGCAATAGTTGACACCTTTGGGCTGGAGATGCTTGTCTTCTTCCCTCTCCCCTCAACGGGGACTTTCCGCGCAGAATTGCAGGAGGCGACGGGAGGTGCCTTGTCTTCCGAGCTCGGATGTTGTAATCTTTGGAAGACGGATGGCCGGTCTTCCGTTACTGCCGTGTTGTTGCAACAGCAGTTGACGATAATCTGGGTGCAGTGACGTCCCTGTGAGGACTCTCTGCACGCTGAGGCTCCTTCTCTTTCCTTGCGTTTGTGGAGGATAGCTTCACGCAGGTCAGAGGAACCACTTTGTTCGTTTGCCGTCGGGGGCTGGACTCGAGTGGTTTTATACAACTTCCCGTCAGAGGCCCGCGTGATACTCAGCGGGACGCCCCGATAGTCAGAGGTTGGGGCAGCTGTCTGGACTTGATGAGCCCGTGCTGCCCTAGACTTTTTATTTTTAGCACTTGTGGGTACGTAATAGGAAGAGTCCACATTAGGTATCACCGAGTCTGGATTTTCATCCAGAAAGTGATCAGAGTTAGGACCGCATGAGAGTCGGTCGAAAACTGATCGAGAGAAGTGTGGTAGAGACGCTATGCGGCTAGCGTTGGGTACCGTGCAGGCTATCTGCATGCGACTGTCTTCTGTTGTGGGACGAGTTCTTATGCGGTTAGGAGTCACGGCCGTGCAGGCTGTCCGCATGCGGTTGGCATCTGTGGCCGCATGGGATTTCTGCAAGCGGTTGACTTTACTAGCAGCAGGAATCTCATCCATGCGGTTGGAAACTGTAGCTGCATAAGTTATGCGGCTGACAGAAGTGGCCGCATGAGTTTTCTTCGTGTGGTTGACGGTTGTGGCCGCATGGATTTTCTTTCTGCGGCTAATACCCCTCTGCGGTTCAGGTTGAGCAGAGACCCTCTTTGCCCCTGCAAGTCCAGCATCATAGTGTTTTCTTCTGCCGGACTTGGGGACAGCAGAGGTGTCTGCAATCTGAAGTGGGGCCGCAAGAGAGTCTTTCTCGCCGTCTTGAGCGACCGAGGGTATCCCATCGAGGGCTTGGGGAGGAGCAAATGACTTTGGCCTCCACTCTTTGCGAGCCTTCGTGGTGCAGGTACGTTTCTGGACCGGGCCAGCGCTGCCTTCAGAGAGCATCTCTTCGAATGCCTGTTGGTCGAAGCGGACGACCATCTTCTGTTGTGTGGAGCCAAGTTTGGCTGCATCCGATTGCGTCACCAACTCCTCAGCCGTGGAGAAGTTAGTCCCCAGCAGAGTCGCTATCGTGTTTGCCATTGATTGTAAAAGAACAGAGCAATTATCGGAGGACTGAACTTAGACTCACAATACAAACTCGCTCGTAAAAAGAAAGCCTAGGGACGAAAACCTAGGTACAGCAGACTAAGTACGATTGTTTATTTTTGATTCTGGGGGTGACGATAGAGGCTCGGGAAAGCGACGGCCGCTCTGCCTTACTCCTTGGACGATCGGTATGCAGCCTTTGGCTCGGGGAAGATCTGCTCGGCGTTGACGAAGAAAGGTTCTTCTTACTCTCCTCGGGTTGCTCTCCTGGCTTCTCTCTCTCTGTAATTATCAAGAAAAGGGGGAGCTCTCTGTGTATATCTCTCTCTTCTTCTCTTTTTTTTTATTCTTTTTGTTGCCGACCTTTTTTACATGGGAATGATACTGGCTATTTATAAGAGTGGGGTAGGATCATTAGGGTTTGCTGATGATTATCTGTTTGGAATGTCGGCGCTCCTTCATTCTATCTGGGCCCTTGATCCTGATCATAATGAATCTCGGCCACTAATGCGGATAGCACCAAATCTTATGAGCAGTTAATGCTGACTGCTTTAAATCTTCGTGATTGATTATGCCAATATTTGATTGCTCGCCACGTGTCCTATTGGCTTGATGATGAATGATATGCCCTGATCTCGGCAATTATGATGATGATGTCGAATATTCTCGTTGGGATTCTGATGCATCTTCAGTGCCATGTTTTTAATTAAAGATCCTGCCAGGGCCGCATAGGGTGACCAACACTTGAACCGCAGGGGGATACTCCTCGTGAGCCGCATGAGCCAATGCCTCATCGAGCCGCAGGGGACGAACTTTCCATGAGCCGCATATGCATAAGCCGCAGGGGACGATCTCTCCATGAGCCGTATATGCATAGTTTCTGTGGGCCGCATGAATTAGCGTGGTGTTGAGCCGCATAGACCGGGCTATGGGTGGACCGCATATGGCAGATTTTTGTTAATCATATTAGAATGATTCCTCAATGAGCCGCATGAAGCTGTTCTCTATCCGAGCCGCATGAGACTTTTGCCACGTGGCAATCTAGGATTTTTGTCAGATTGGGTCAGAGATTTTCTTCTTTTCCCGAAGAGTCTGTCATTATGGCAGAGCCATTATGATACTTTATGTCAGAGACAGCCGTCGAGTCGTGTCAGAGCATTAAATGAGGCCATTACTCCAGTGGCCAACTGTGGGGGGGGGTCACACGTGTCGTCAATTGAGCCGCATATTCCTGCTGAACCGCATTCATCCCCGAGCCGCATGAGTCTTGAGGGTCTTCTTTTGGGCCGCATAGGGCAACTCCAGTATGAGCCGCATAGACTTGCTACCCAAAACCGCATGGGCCATTTATGCCATTATTCTAATATTTTCCATGCTTCTACACAATATCCTTAAGACATGCATCTGCTGAGATGGCATCCTCCATTCCTTCAAAACGGTGAGGGTTGAACTGGCAAAATCTGGTTGATGCTCCAGAATCTGGCCTTGCCCCTATTTCTAAAGCTGTCTGCAACCATTGGTTGAGTAGTACGTTCTGCTCTTGCAACTGAGCGTGCATGCGCTGTTGGACTAACATCTGCTGTTGCTGAGTAGCCATCATCCCTCTCATGATCTCCAGAAGGGCTGGTGTATTTACTTCCACAGGGGTAGGTGGAACTGTTGGTAGTGGTGGAACATCCTGATACTGCGGTCCAGCTGCTGCTTCTACTATAACTTCTTCCTGGGTAGCCTCCTGAGTTAGTACCGGCTCTTGTTGCTGACCAACATGATCGGGTTGTCCATGTTGCTGTCCATGTTGTTGCTGTCCAGTCCTGACAGATGCGGACGAAGTGTCCCTAAGAAAAGGGACAAGAGAACAATCAAACGACCGGACATGAAGGATCAATGAAGTCAAAGGATACTGTAATGTCAAGCTAGAGTTGAGAATTGACGAATCCTGAGATCAAGGGGAAACATGTGTGATTGAGACATCCTATTAAAACATCCTACAAGTCTGAAATCAGACCTGCATGGGCCACCACTAAAACCTTGTCACGCCCAGAACCAGAATACTGGAGAGCGGAGGAATGACTCAGCCAGCTACGTATTACGGGTAGATGAATACCGTATAATATGATCAATGATGTCTACAAGACGAGGGGGTGCATACTACATGAAAGTCTTCCTATGGTCACTTTACTTCTATTGTCTCAATCATTCAAACAAGAAACAGAAATAGAGAACATGTGAGATAAAGCAGTAAGGCGCCCCAAACGCTCAGTTAAAATATTCTTGATATCTGGATTTACAAAATACACCCAGATGATGTAGTAAGTATACATAATTGTTAGCAGCTGCAGCCTGACTTAGTTACAATTATGCAAAAGTAGGTACAAGACAATCCGACTAACATGTCGGTGCCAAACGGCAAAGTATAAAGTAGATAACAAAACGGACGGGGAGGTAAGAAACCCACTCGAGTCCTCATGCGATCATCCCTCTAGTGTTGACCATCTTGGAGGTAGAAGTAAGCTGGATCCTCGGGGACTGGCTCTAAATCTGGCCATGCAAAACCAGAGAGGTTAGACCTCTAATAACAAGTACCGCAAGGAAGCACGATATGAGGTATGAAACTAGTAATAAGAGAATATGATAATAGATCTCTGCTATATACTAGGACTGACACAACATCACGACACTTCGAACCAACCTCCCAACCAAACAAGGACAGAAGTTGGCCCGTCATGTCCTGACATTCTGATCATCTCAGTTAAGTAACAGAGTAGGTACAGTATACAAACAAATTAATTTAAACGGCCAGGCAACTACTACGGCTTGCTATTGTGAGTCCCAAGTTATTTTGGTTTTATGTAATGAGGATTTCTCAGTTCTTACTATGCGCAAGCAAGGCTAGTTTATCCAGTCAATCAATTGCGCCAATCATGAATTAGACGAGTCCCAGCGGGACGCCCGTCATTAATATAAAATATTCAATAGATAATATAACCAGATACCGCTCCCTGCCCGTGTGGCAGATTTGCGGTATCTGTGGGGACCAACCGGCCT
This sequence comes from Iris pallida, assembly GCA_029216955.1. NCBI lineage: Eukaryota > Viridiplantae > Streptophyta > Magnoliopsida > Asparagales > Iridaceae > Iris > Iris pallida. The sequence continues at coordinate 10,971,288 of JANAVB010012599.1, forward strand.
GTCGGGCACTACTAGTCCTAAGAGGGCTGTCATGTAAGAACTCGGGAATCCATTCTCTCCATGCAATCATTATTTTATTTAACTTAATAGTCTCTACGTTGAGTAAAGTACCATGCCGTAGATCATGGTCATTCAGAATGAGTACTTTCGTACGGGGTACGATATGCATAACTCTACAATGATACCAGTACGGTCAGGTTGTAGGTCTTACATAGCGTAATGCAACAATCAAAATTAACCACGGAGTAATCATGCCTTGACCATAAAGTACACATGCTTCTTTTGTAAGATAAATAAATAATAAATGAATTGAAGCCTGTATGAGCCTGTATGCCAATATTCGAGATTAGCCAGTCGATTTTAATAGTTCATAATTAATATGAATGTGTCTCATTCATTCAATTTAATAAGATGACTAGACAGTCTCTTAGTTCCAACTAGGAACGCATGATCAATTATTAGTCAAGGTCACAATCATTATCAATGGTGACAAGGCATGAAAGTCAACTAGTATTCAGTGGGGTCGAGTCTACAACTCTCAGGGTTTAATTCCAGTCAATCGGGGTATCTATAACTCAATTCACGACACATGGTACATCCCACGTAACAATCTATATCTAACAGGAATATTAACATATCATAATTATATCAAGTTTATGCCAAAAGGCGTAAGGATATAAAATGGACGTTAAACATCTAATAAGATATCAATATACAGGCTATAGAAGATCCAGGGTAAGCAGGCTACGCTCATGGCAGCCTACGCTCAAGTCAGCCTACGCTCAAGTCAGCGTACGCTCAGGTCAAGCTACGCTCAAGTCAGCGTACGCTCAGGTCAAGCTATGCTCAAGTTATCGTACGCTCAGGTCAAGCTACGCTCAAGTCATCGTACGCTCAAGTCAGCGTACGCTCCTTACTATCCAAGCCAGCGTACGCAAGTCATACGCTTCTAAAAGGCAGCGTATGAACTCCATACGACTCCTTACTATCCAAGCCAGCATACACAAGTCATACGCTTCCAAAAGGCAGCGTATGAACTCCATACGACTCCTTACTATCCAAGCCAGCGTACGTAAGTCATACGCTTCCAAAAGGTAGCGTGTGAACTCCATACGACTCCTTACTATCCAAGCCAGCGTACGCAAGTCATACGCTTCCAAAAGGCAGCGTATGAACTCCATACGACTCCTTACTATCCAAGCCAGCGTACGCAAGTCATACGCTTCCAAAAGACAGCATATGAACTCCATACGACTCCTTACCAAGGTAGCGTATGTACTCCATACGACTCCTCATCAAGGCAGCGTATGCAAGTCATACGCCTCCAAAAGGCAGCTTATGCAAGTCAGACCACGCTGCGCTAAAGAGCACGTGCAACCCAGTGGCACAGCTAAAAAGCTCGCATACACTGCTCACTGTCTTCTCCAATCAGCAAGAACTCCATAGTTTGAACCCAAAGCTTCAAAAGTCTATAACTTGGTCAAAATAAGTCCAAATCCAACTTTGTAAAGGTCAAAATTGGGTAGAATAAAATTCTCTACAACATGGAACCATCAAAACTTGAAAACAAAGAAGTTTGATAGATCAAAAACACCAAAATCCGAAAATAACTAATTTCTAGATCTACTAAAAATAAAACGAAAAACAAAAAAAAGCCAAGTTCTAAACTCTCTTAGAATCACAAAGGGAAGAGAATGGAACCATAAAAATGGGTCATCATGAAGAAGCAAGATGCACTTGCCTATGGGTTTGGTAGGTAGAGAGAGTAATGAGAAAGAAGAAGAAGAGTAATAGTGAAGGAGAGTAATGAAGAGAGAGAAAGAGTTGGGGGCTTTAAATTGGAGGGGTGGTGGTAGGTGGGTTCGGTTCATGATGAAACACCATAACCCGAAAATAAACCAACCTAGGCCAAACCTAAAGTAAGCTAAAGCAGAGAATAAAAGCAGGAAGAAAAATACAGAAAATTAATTGCAGGAATTTAATTAACATGAATTTAAAGAGATTTAAATACAAAACAATACATAATAAACATTAAATAAATACATTTAAGCATTACATGTATTAAAAATACGTATACTGGGAACGAGGAGTGACATGTGGACACACACAAAAAGAAGAAGAAAATATTATCTTTTCTTTATTGGTGTAAGACACCATAAATCGAGTACACCTGAGAGATCCTGTGCTGAGAATCCCCGAGTACAAAAAAGAATTCTGGAGAATGAGACGATGTAGATCGAGCGAAAGTTGCTTCTTTACTCCGTTGACACTCCGATTACAAAAGTTGAAGAAAACCTAAGAAAATTGCTAACTCTCGACTTACTGGCAAGAATTGCAGCAATTTGGCTCTTGAAAATGCTCTCCGTTCTGTGTTTCGAAGAGGGATGAGACCCCTTTTTTTGTCGTTTCTGAGCTGGAATGATGTTATGCACCCACATGAGGAAAACACACTGGTTTTTATGTGGGCGCATAGTCCTGCTTTGAACGCATAGGGTGTAGGTGCATGCAGGCTGCAAGAACGTAGGTTGGTCATGGAGTTGACGTGGCCACATGTTTCGGTGCACGACTGCTCGTAGAGACTGACGTAGCCGTGTCCTTCGGTGCATGTTTTGATCATGGCTTTGATCGAGTCAAGCTTTGGTGTATAGCCTTCTTTTAAGCTATACGCCCTCCTTCATAGGACGACTTGGGCGCATAGAGCTTCACAGGATGACTTGGGCGCATAGAGCTTCACATGACGACTTGGGCGCATAGAGCTTCACAGGGTGATGGGCGCATAGGGCTTCACAGGATGACTTGGGCGTATATGTCCTCATCGGCTTGGGCACATAAGGCTTTATTTGCTAAAATTTTCATACTTCTACCAGACCCCCTTCAAATTTTTCGATACTTGAACGAGTTCGAAATACTTTGAAAGAAGCATGGACAGTCTTCTTTTGATGCAGTAGATGCATAGTACGACCCTCTCTTTGGATGCATAGAGTTTGGCCAGCCTGTCATGGAGACGACTATTGAGATCTTCCTCGAAAATCTGAATTGACAAATTCATCGGGGTTGAAATTGAAGAGGTCCATCCTTCATACGTCGTCCATGTCAGAAAGTGGCAGTCGTATAGTATACAAGAGGCTGGACCTTCACGTGGATGCATAGGCTATTATGCTATTTGTAGTGCTTGTATTAGAGGGCCTAATCAGCATTTGTGTAAAGGGTATCCCGCTGGAGGACCCCCTCTTTTTTTTGGCCCTATTGCCTCTTTGTGCATTTGGGAATATGAACAAATAGATTTGAATGATACTTTCGTGGACCTATTACCCTTCTGTATACTGACGGTACGGGTAATAGATTTAAAATAAAACCCAACAGAGGTAATATGGACTTGATAGGTTTTATGGTCTCGATACTGTGTCTTTTATCCCAGGTTGGGTACCGGTGTCAAGCCAAAAGACTATCGATATCAGAGATAATGTGGACATGACACATGATAATCAGGAGTAGTTTTTGGTGGAATGGATTTTCTTGTCAGGTTCGACTTCTTGTCAAGTATCCCTTGAGCGGAAGAAACTCTCCACGCTTCCTCTCCGATGACCTCCACTGAAGATGACGAGATCGCCCAGGAAGTTGTCAAAGCTTTCTACTCTGTGCTGAAAGTGAAGCTTCCTGGAGTCCTGAATCGGAATGCTGCCTTTGGCCCTGTGAAGGCTATTGCCGAATGCCAAGTGGCGGCCCTCGAGAGCATTGTCGATTATGAAGAGCGGGCCAATACTCTGAGAAATATTCTGAATGACTTGGAGGGTCAGGTAGCCAGGTTACGGGATGCCAAACAGCGGAGCCCGACATCGCTGTTCCGCACAGAGGAAGAGGCTTTGACGACGGCTCTTGCGGAGGAGAAGGCCACTTTCCAGGCGAGGAAGGATGCCCTTATTCGAGAGATTGGCAAATTGGCTGACCAGTATGGTCAGTTCAACGCTGCAAGTGAGGCACATGCTGCCTCAAAGAATAAACTGGCTGTGCAGATCACCGAGAAGTACAATCATATTACACAGATCTAGAATGAGATCGTCCAATTGGAAGACGACTTTAGGGCGATAACATCTGAACAGGAGGATTATTTGGCTTAGGCTGCCATGACCGTCACTATCTGTCTATTTAGAAAAACAGCTGGTAAAGTTGGAGGGAGAGCATCTGAGTCTGATCCTTTTTGAGGATGAAGCTGTTCGTCAAGAAGAAGCACGCCATCGAGCTACCACAAAATCTGAAGCTGAAATCACGGCTCTAAGGGACAACATCAATCGCCTATGTATCCCTTAGATTCTTTGTAACTCTTTTTTTTCCTTCCAGCCGTCACGGCTCTTATACCTTTTTTCGTCTCTTAATAGACGTAAAGAATAAAGAATCTTTTCAAAGTGAATCTGGTTTTGTGAAATATCCGAACTAGAGGTAATGTGGACGTAGCAAGGATATTTCTGGTGGGTATTCCGCTGGAGAATTTTGATGTGCACCTATTATCTATTTTATATTCAAGTTTTTTTTAATATAGATAATAAGCTGAACGAGGATGCTAGTAGAGGTAATATGGACGTAATAGCAGAGGATGTTCTATATCTGAGCAGAGGTAATATGGACGTGAAAAGATATATAACGTTAGGTGGGAGTGGATAATTCAGAGGTAGTATGGACATGATTATCCTTGATGAATGCTTTCCTAAGAGGTTATATAGAATGGCAAAATATTTCTTAATCATTCCACTGGGGAAATAATTATCGAAAAATAATTCAGAGGTAATAGGGACGTGACTTATTTTCGTCAAACCGAGTTTGGACGGAGTAAAAAACGGGAATGATTCCACTGGGAAATAATTTAGAGGACCTATTATCCAAGGCGTATTCAAGACTCTTGAAATATAGATAATAGTTAGATAATTTTTTGAACCACATAAACATCGTACTGTATATTTACATGACTGAACAAATGTAAACATTATGTAAAAGCGGCTACACATAGTATTTCTTCAGGAACTTGCCATTGATAGGCATCATGAGCAAGTCACCATCAGGTTTGGTTAGTCGGTACGTACCGTTATAATATACTGATTCTATGATGAAAGGATCTTCCTATTTAGGCTAGAATTTTCCTTTTGTTTTATGCTTTATGACCATTGGTCTTCTCACTGCTTAGACTAGATCACCGACTTGGAAGATTATTTCCTTCACCTTTTTATTGAAGGCTCTGGAAAGACATGCTTGGTATAGCTCAATACGCTGCTGAGCTAACAAGCATTTTTGTCTAGCGCTTCAAGCTCCTGGAGTCGCAGACGGTAGCTTTCTTCGGTAGTCAACTCGCTGGCTAAGGCTATTCGAAGATAAGGAATCTGGATTTCTAGGGGAAGAACTGCTTCGTTCCCATAAACCAGAGAGAATGGCATGCTGCCTGTTGGAGTCTGGACCGTTGTACGATAGGTCCATAGACATTCGCCGAGCATCTCATTCCAATCACGCTTGTTTGAAGATACGAACTTTTTGAGAAATTTTATGATGGTTTTATTGAAGGCTTCTGCTAGCCCGTTAGTCGCTGGATTGTAGGCAGTAAAGGCTATATTCTGGATTCGGTTCCTATCGCAGAATCGATAGAATGCATGGCTTACGAATTATGGACCATTGTCGTGGATGATCCTGCGAGGTAGGCCAAAGCGGTAGATAACGTGATGTTTAATAAAAATGATCATGTTTGACGTCTTCACTTTGGTAAGCGGTATAGCTTCCGCCCATTTGGAGAAGTAGTCGATTATGGCTAGGATGAACCGATGTCCTCTGGAAGATGGCGGGCTGATTGGTCCTATGACGTCCATGCCCCAAGCTTCAAAAGGCCAAGATACTGCCATCGGATGTAGAAACTCCGAAGGTTGATGATTGAAATCGGCATGGAACTGACAAGCTCTACACTTTTTTGCATATTCAACAGCATCTGCTATCATCGTGGTCCAATAATAATCCATTCGTTTGAGGCAATATTGTAATTTGGGACCTAGTTGATGTGTACCACAAACTCTATCGTGAGCCTTCTGGAGTGCATATTTGGCTTCTGTGTCTGATAGACATCATAACAATAGCCCATCGTAAGAGCGTCGGTACAGCATCTTGGTAGCTGTGTCGTAGTAAAATATGAGGGATCGCCTTTGGATAGATACTGCTTCCTTCGGGTCCTCGGAAAGGATTCCATAGACGGCATAGTCTATGAAGGGAAATCTCCAGTCTTTAATGTCGATGTTTATTTCCGTTGTGTAACTGTGATGAATATGCAAGATATTTTTTGCAAAGAATAGTTCTCGACCAGATACTGTGATCGACTGCTGACTATTGGTACGGACGGTCAAGGAAGCAGCGAGATCGGCTAGAGCATCTGCTTCTATATTCTGTAGTCGAGGCACGTGCTCGATGAAGAATCCAGCGAACGTAGACACCAACTCGATTGTTGCTCTGTGATAGGGGAAGAGATCTTTGTGACGAACTTCATAATTCCCTCGGACCTGACTAACTATCAGCATGGAATCGCCGTAAGCTTCTAGATAATCAACTCCCAGTTGTTTTGCTAGTTGCAGACCGATTAATAGGCCATTATATTCGGCCACATTGTTGGTGCATGGTTCCATGAGAGAATATGTATGATGAATAACCAGATGATCAGGTGACACGAGCACGACGCCAACTCCGGCCATAATATTTCCTTTTGGTCCCGTTCTTGATGCACCGTCAAAGAACATTCGCCAAATGGGGATTTCTTCAGTTGCAGTGTTAGACTCCACTACTTCATCAGGGGATTTTATCGTAGAGTTTGGAAGATTCTGGCACCGGATGAGCTCCTAGAAAATCAGCTAATGGTTGACCTTTTACTGCCTTCTGAGGAACGAAGAGCATATCGTATGGAGTCAACAACATTGCCCATGTAGCTAAACGGGAATTGAGAGAGCCCGATTTATTCATGAGTATTCTGAGAGGGTGGACTTTGGATTTGATGTGGATAGTCTGTCCGGATACATAGTGGCGTATCTTCTTGTAAAACCCCTAAATTTCTACTAAATATTTTTTTGAATAAATTGGTGCTGAATTATTTTTTTGTATTTATACGTCTTAATAACGTATTGTACGTCGCGCGCAAGATTTTATTTTTTCTCGTCGAGTGCGAATATGTGCGAGCATACATATTTTAGAAAAAATATTTTTTCTATTTTATTATATACTTTCAAAATATTATATATAATAATTATTCTTGCTATATAAAAAGCCTTTGTTTTTAGCAGTCATTAATCATAAATAATATTTTTTTGTATACTAGAAAAGCATAATCATGTATACATTATTCATACTTACATATATATTTCATAATATTTTATTAGTTATTATTAATTAATAATGTAATTTTCGATATTTATTTAATAGTAAATTTGAAAAGTGTATTTAATTTAATAAATGTGGATATTTAAATCAAGATTTTAATTATTTAAATTAGCTAAATTATGGAAAATATTTTTAGGTATAAAATCTAATACAACTTGGACTTGGATTTGATTGGATTTGATTTTTGTTTTAAAACATATATGGTAAATTATCTAAATTTAGTTTTAAATTGTAGATTGAACGCAATTTGGATTTAAATAATTAAATTAGGTCGAATCCTTATCCAACTGGATATTCCCACATTCTATATATAGGCAGGTACTCCTCCATAACTTTTTTACCACCTACGTGCATCGTATCCATGTTTTCACCTCCCACATCTTATTCCAATTATTACATCTACATTATCCCCATCCCCGTGTCGGACATACCCCAACATCATCGAAACCCCAATCCTAGCCTAGCCCAGCCATAGCCTCCATCCCGTACAGCCAGCCTATCCCCCGTCCACGTCTCTAACACCCCATCCATCATCTCCATCGACCTATACCTCCGTCACAGCCTTCCATTGCCATCACCGACGACCACTCCCGCTCGCCCATTCAACAAGGGCCAACCCACCATCATCTCAACCACCTTGGTCGATACCCCAGCCACCAAACACAGAACTCCAAGCAGCCACCGACCACCACCCTTTTTCAACATCACCACCGGCGTCCAATTACTTCGGCCACTCCGGCCATGACCACCACTACCAACACCCCGCTCATCACCAAAACCACAAAGCCAAAGAAAAAGGAAGTAGAAAACCTCACATCGATGAAACCCATCGCCACATCTTTGCTGTGCCAAGACCTTCCTCGTACAGCCATCGGCGATTTCGTCGTCCGCACCAGGCGGTTGGGCGTTGCCTGACCCTCTCGGCGAGTGGCCGCTCCCTCGCACAGCTGCAGCCATCTCTGGCCGTCGCCGACCTCTGTCCCACATCTCGGTTTCTGCACCCCTTTTACCGACTCTTCCCCCAACGGTGCTGTCCGCCTCCACTCTCCTCGCCATGTCGAGCGCGCTTGGCCGCTACTACCTCCTGGACGCCTGGTCGTCGCCTCCACGCACAGCCGACCGCGGACTAGGCCGTGTGCCGCTCCTATCTCGAGCACTACCAGCCAGCACCGTGCCTCCTAGATGCACCGTCACGGTGCCCATACGAGACGCCACCACATAGACCCTCACCCCGGAGGAGCTCCGGCCTCCGTAATTGCCACCCCGTTAACCCTCGCTCTCTCTGCCCCCTTTCTCTCCACTCCTCTCTGTTCTCTTCACTCTCTTCCCTCCTCTCTCTCTCTACCTCTTCTAACCAATTTTTTCTTTTTACTCATGTATTTCCTCGAAAGTGAGGACAGCAGATATTATATTTTTTTCTTTTTTCTTTCTTTTTCTCTTTCTTCTTCTATTTTTAATATATATTATTATTATTTTGAGTGTTTTTGAAAATGAAACCAAACAGTAGAGATATGTGTTAAGAACACAATTTCATTATTTTCCTTATTATTAATTTTACTATTGCTTTTGTTATATTTTATGATTATTGTATTTTATTAAGTGTTTGTGTAATATCAATATTTTTATTATTTAACTATTGTTACTACCAAACAAAAATATATAGGATAAATAATTTTCAAATTTATATCGGTTTATAGGATTTGGCACGCCTATATGCGTATTTATGGTTTAAAAGCTCTGAAATAATTTTTAGAAATTTCTAGTATTATTTCCAAAATATTTTGACTAATGAAATATTTTTTTTTTTCAAAAATCATATTTTAACAAACTTAGGATATTTTAGCCTAATCGATTTTTTCATATTTTCAAGTATCCTCCTAAAAATTTATTATACTAATCAAATCTACTTTTCCATGTTATAAATGCTTTCTAAAATAGTATAAAGTATATCTCCGGAAAATTTTCTTTTATTGTCAATGACTGATCATATTCCCAATTTCTTGCGGACTCGGACTCGGACCCTTACATCTCGACCATGGCTATTGGACAAACAAGACATGTTAGATCACCGCACCAAGCGACACCCCAGGCAAGACACCTTGCCTTTACTATTTAATTTTTTTGCTCAATATCATGCATGTTTTACTTCTTATAAGTTGTTCTTTCAAAAGCATATGTAGTTGCAAATTATTATACTTTAGTTTTCTTTATGCATTTGGCCTAGAGTTAAGGGACCACCTTTGTTTGTGCCATTTTTATTGACCCGACACCTGTGTGCCACGATGTCACGTGTCTCATATAGATTAGGACTTACGTACCGACCGTACATCGGTACGTACAGGACGAGCGTTAGGATATAACTGCTAATAAAATTGCCTAGAAGACTTAGCAGTTATTAGAAATATCGTGGTGTGGATTCTGCACGAGTAGTGCATGGGGAGGGGGAAGACAGACATTAGGCGCAGGGGCTTTCAGACATTTACTTTTCTTTAGCTGCCATTAGTGACTCAGCCGAGAGCTAGTGTGCCGTACATTTATCTACTTTTCTCTAGATGCCACTAGTGCCTCGGTTGAAACACAAATGTGCCGTGCATTTACTTTCTTCTAGCTGCCGTTAGTGACTCACCCAAGAGCTAGTGGTCGTGTATTTATTTTCCTCTAGATGCCCTTAGCTTCTCACTCGAGTGCTAATAGACCGTGCATTTACTTTTCTCTAGATGCCACTAGTGCCTTGGTTGAAACACTAATGCGCCGTGTTTCTAGTCTCGGAAGCCCTTGTGTGGAACGTTGTCTTCAAAGTGCATTTCTCACATAGAATGGTTAAGGACCTTTATCTGCTTAGACATATGCAAATTTTCTGTTGAGCTGACTATATTCAGTTTATGGCATGATATTATGTGTCTTGTTACGTCACTCTGAGGACCTGGTGATCTCTCGAGGTGTGTATTTCGTAATTTCTTGCAGGTGCTCTATCTAAGGCCATGTCTTCCTTCCTCCGTAATGATTGCTCTTGGACTCGTCACTTGCTCGCTCGACCAATCCTTTCTTTGTATATTTTTCCATATTTAATTTAGTTGGTAGTGGATTTGTCTCCGCCCAACATATTGTATGAAGACTTTTCATAGTTGGTTATATGATATCTTTATATACTTTATTTTATGGATGAGATTAGCCATTGTGGTTTCTACTACATTTTGTAGCTTATGTATATATACGAGGTTTCCATATATTGGAGTATACTTCGTATGTATGCAACTGGCATGTCTACGTTCCTAGTCCTACGTATTTTGGGACTGGGGTGTTACATATTTTTGTGGTGGCCCATACAGGTCAAGATAAATTGTTTGGTTACTTTGTCGTACCAAGCAAACCTGCGTATAGGATTAGAGTATAGGATCTCATCCATAAACTTGCCTCCTTCCTTGATTCGAGATTTTCGATCTCTTGTTCAACTTCCTTGATTTATATCTTGCTCGAACTCTTTCTACCGTTACCCCTACTTTCGTATGCTAAATAGCGGTTAGGAAGATGACTACACAAGTATATGCTCATAGGCAAACACATGGTTAGAAAGATTTCATTGGCAATGGTATGCATTCGAGATCATATTAGAGTTATAAAAACATTTTTACTTTGAGAGTCAATGTACCATATTTTTGGAGATATGATCTCGTAAGAGAAATAGTTGACTCCAAGTTGGGTACTAGCAACATTGCGAACTTGGAGGATTGTTTGAATTTTATTACTACAAGAGGATAGTTAAAATCTATATAGGAATGAGAAAAACAAATTGAATTGATTTCTGAGTTTAATTTTTAATGGTCTTGAAAAGTATTTATGATTTATTGGGATATAGCTATACATCCTTGAAGAGATATAAAAAAAAGTTTAAAAAGGATTTTAATATTGCAATATGATTTACGAGTTGTAAGTGATGATATTAATAATTGGTTTAAAATATTTTGGAAGATTTGAAATTGACTTTAAGAGAAAAATTCAAATTCTGTCTTATGATTGATGATCTATAAATTTATTTAGAGTTACAAGTTTTTGATTATGAATATTAACGATCTTTGTAGATTTTATTAGTGACATACTATGGTTCACTTCTTGAAGATCGATTTAAGAAATTTAGGATTTAAAGTCATGAAGGATAAGAAACTTTTTGAGAAAAACTCGAGTTTAGGATTTTTAATGGAAAGCAACGAAGATAGCATTAATGAGATAGAAGTATTCCCCATAGTTTCAATATCACTTGTGCCATGATAGTTGTATATACCCTAGTGTAGTTAGTCATCTACCAAGCATGTGGTTATATCTCAATCTTGACTTACTCAACCTCGACTCAATTCTTTCGACCCGATGTGTGGCTGTGATCCACTTAATTCCTTAAACACTTAACTTTGTGCTTTATCTTGATTACTTGACCCATTACCTCATCACACCACTAGTTTAACTCTTGTAAGACCGGTAGAATGCATCACGGCCTAGTATTTCTATTGTCCTTATGACCCATTAAGGAACGTAGACTATTGTGTTTCCTTTCTTCATTGTATAGCGTACTTATATTTTCACTAGCATGACTAAGGCTGCTAAGTTAGCCTAGTTTTGCAAGCTTATTTATTTATCGAGCTGGATCATGACATATTTTATTGGGAGCTCCCACTAGCACATTGTCAAATCAGAACCGGTGCATCATGGTCTGATCAACCAAGTGCACTTTGGTTCGATTTTATTATATCGTTCTACGTGGATGAGACATAGTTAAACTTGTCCCTAAAATCTCATCCACTATTGCCTTGGCAATTCTTTTTGAAATACTCGTTCGCTTTTGGACCACGTATTCGTATTTGTTAATATCATCCTTGAACTCTATATTGCATTCACCTTCACCTACTTTAGAAGAGCGAAGATGCTTGTACTTGAATTTCCTCTAGCCCTCCTATCGATTATGACCATTACCATTCCATGTGACTATATCCAGGTCTTAACTAATCGTCCATTTTTCTTGGCCCTATATTTACTATTGTGACCTTCTAATCGCTTAAGATTAGGAGTGAACCTAATCACTCCCTTAATCAACCGGCTCTCAAGAAACCCTATTTTTAAGGCCTCTAATCTATTCCCTCTAGTTACCCCCACTAACCTTTATCGCATGTTCTAACTTTAAACCTTGCTCATTTTTAATTCTTGCGTTAACCCATGATTATTCTCGCCGTTGTTGAAATCGAGATTTCCTAATTCATCTTTCGTTGAGCATTGTGAATTGAATTGTCTTCTCACCCCTCTACTAATTCTTAATTTCGAGGACGAAATTCTTTTAAGTTGGGTAGGATGTAAAACCCTTAAATTTCTACTAAATATTTTTTTGAATAAATTGGTGATGAAATTTTTTTTCTTGTATTTATACGTCTCAATAACGCATTGTATGTCGCGCGCAAGATTTTATTTTTTTGCTCGTCGAGTGCGAATATGTGCGAGCGTGAATATTTTAGAAAAAAACATTTTTTTCTATTTTATTATATACTTTCAAAATATTATATATAATAATTATTCTTGCTATAAAAAGTCTTTTGTTTTTAGCAGTTATTAATCATAAATAATATTTTATTGTATAATAGAAAAACCATAATCATGTATACATTATTCGTGCTTAAAATATATATATATATATATATATATATATATATATATATATATATATATATATACGACTTTTATGGAAAAAGACTTTTATGTATAAAATCTAATATTATGGAAAAAGACTTTTAAATTGGACATTTAAATCAAGATATTTAAATCAAGATTTTATTATATACGTATATATGGATATCTAAATCAAGATTTTAATTATTTAAATTAGCTAAATTATGGAAAAAGACTTTTATGTATAAAATCTAATACGACTTGGACTTGGATTTGAATTTTGTTTTAAAACAAATATGGTAAATTATCTAAAATTAGATTTAAATTGTAGACTGAACATAATTTGGATTTAAATAATTAAATTGGGTCAAATCCTTATCCAACTGGGTATTCCCACATCCTATATATATAGGCAGGTACTCCTCCATAAATTTTTTACCACCCACGTGCATCGTGTCCATGTTTTCCCTTCCCACATCTTATTCCAAATATTATATCTACATTATCCCCATCCCCGTGTCGGACACACCCCGACATAATCGAATCCCCAATCCTAGCCCAACCCAGCCATAGCCTCCATCCCGCACAGCCAGCCTATCCCCCGTCCACGTCTCTAACACCCCATCCAGCATCCCCATCGACCTACACCTCCGTCACAGCCATCCATTGCCATCACCGATGACCACTCCCGCTCGCCCGGCCAACCAGGGCCAATCCACCATCATTTCAACCACCTTGGTCGATAGCCCAGCCACCAAACACAGAACTCCAAGCAGCTACCGACCACTACCTTTTTTTTCAACATCACCACCAACGTCCAATTACTCCGGCCATAACCACCACTGCCAACATCCCGCTCATCACCAAAACCACAAAGCCAAAGGAAAAGAAAGTAGAAAACCTCACCTCGACGAAACCCATCGCCATATCCTCGTCGCGCCAAGACCTCCCTCGTGCAGCCGTCGGCGATTCCGCCGTCCGCACCAGGCGGCTGGGCGCTGCCCGACCCTCCCGGTGAGTGGGCACTCCCTCTCACAGCTATAGCCGTCTCTGGCCGTCGCCGACCTCCGTCCTACATCTCAGTTTTCGCACCCCTCTCCCCCGACTTTTTCTCCAATGGTGCTGTCCGCATCCACTCTCCTTTCCATATCGAGCGCGCTTGGCCGCTCCCACCGCCTGGATGCCTGGTCATCGCCTCCACGAGCCGGCCACAGACCAAGCCGTTTGCCGCTCCGATCTAGAGCACTACCGGCCAGCGCCGCACCTCCTAGATGCGCCGTCACGGCGCCCATACCAGACGCCACCACGTAGACCCTCACCCCGGAGGAGCTCCGGCCTCCGCAATCGCCACCCCGGTAACCCTCGCTCTCTCCGCCCCCCTTTCTCTCCACTCCTCTCTGTTCTCTTTACTCTCTTCCCTCCTCTCTCTCTCTCTCCCTCTTCTAACCAAATTTTGCTTTTTACTAATGTGTTTCCTCGAAAGTGAGGGCAGCAGATATTATATTTTTTTCTTTCCATTTTCTTTCTTTTTCTTTCTTTTTTTAATATATACATATTATTATTTGTTTGAGTGTTTTTGAAAGTGAAACCAAACAGTAGAGATATGTGTTAAGAACACAATTTCATTATTTTCCTTATTATTATTTTTACTTTTGCTTCTGTTATATTTTATGATTATTGTATTTTTATTAAGAGGTTGTGTAATATCAATATTTTTATTATTTAACTATTGTTTCTACCAAACAAAAATATATACGATGAGTAATTTTCAAATTTATATATGTTTAAAGGATTTGGCACGCCTATATGCGTATTTATGGTTTAAAAGCCCTGAAATAATTTTTAGAAATTTCTAGTATTATTTCCAAAATATTTTGACTAATGAAATATTTTTATCAAAAATCATATTTTCACAAACTTAGGATATTTTAGTCTAATCGATTTTTCCATATTTTCAAGTATCCTCCTAAAAATTTATTATACTAATCAAATATATTTTTCCATATTATAAATTCTTTCTAAAATAGTATAAAGTATTTCTCCGCAAAATTTTCTTTTATTCTCAATGACTTATCATATTCCTAATTTCTCGCGAACTCGGACTCAGACCCTTATACCTCGACCGTGGCTATTGGACAAATAAAACGTGTCAGATCATCGCACCAGACGACACCCCAGGAAAGACACCTTGTCTTTACTGTTTAATTTTCTTGCTCAATATCATGCATGTTTTACTTCTTATATGTTGTTCTTTCAAAACCATATGTAGTTGCAAATTATTATACTTTAGTTTTTATTATGCATTTGGCCAAGAGTTAAGGGACCGTCTTTATTTGTACCGCATTCATTAGGCTGACACCTGTGTGCCACGATGTTACGTATCTCATATAGATTCGGACTTCCGTACCGACCGTACATCGGTGCGTACAGGACGAGCATTAGGATATAACTGCTAATAAAATTACCTAGAAGACTTAGCGGTTATTAGAAATATCGTGGTGTGGATTCAGCACGAGTAGTGCATGGGAAGGAGGAAGACAGACATTAGGCGCAGGGGCTTTCACACATTTACTTTTCTCTAGCTGCCATTAGTGACTTAGCAGAGAGCTAGTGTGTCGTACATTTATCTACTTTTCTATAGATTCCACTAGTGCCTCGGTTGAAACACAAATGTGCCATGTATTTACTTTCCTCTAGCTGCCGTTAGTGACTCACCCAAGAGCTAGTGGACGTGCATTTATTTTCCTCTAGATTCCCTTAGCTTTTCACTAGAGTGATAATGGGCTGTGCATTTACTTTTCTTTATATACCACTAGTGCCTTGGTTGAAACGCGAACGTGCCATGTTTCTAGTCTCGAAAGCCCTTGTGCGGAACGTTGTCTTCAAAGCACATTTTTCACATAGAATGGTTAAAGACCTTTATCTGCTTAGACATATGTAAATTTTCTGTTGAGCTAACTATATTCAGTTTATGGCATGAAATTATATGTTTTGTTACGTCCCTTTGAGGACCTAGTGATCTCTCTAGGTGTGTATTTCGTAATTTCTTGCAGGTGCTCTAGCTAAGGCCATGTCTTCCTTCCTCCGTAATGATTGCTCTTGGACTCGTCACTTGCTCGCTCGACCAGTTCTTTCTTTGTATATTTTTCCATGTTTAATTTAGTTGGTAATAGATTTTTCTTCGCCCAACATATTGTATGAAGACTTTTCATAGTTGGTTATATTATATCTTTATTTCCTTTATTTCATGGATGAGATTAGTCATTGTGGTTTCTACTACATTTTACAGCTTATGTATACATACGAGGTTTCCATATATTGATGTATACTTCGTATGTATGCAGCTGGCATGTCTACGTTCCTAGTACTACATATTTTGGGACTGGGGCGTTACACTTCTGGATGGCAAATACCAGTACA
Organism: Iris pallida; assembly: GCA_029216955.1. NCBI lineage: Eukaryota > Viridiplantae > Streptophyta > Magnoliopsida > Asparagales > Iridaceae > Iris > Iris pallida. The sequence continues at coordinate 10,987,746 of JANAVB010012599.1, forward strand.
AGGCATTCTTTCTCCACTGGTGTGTATCTGTGTTCGGTATCCACCATTGTACAACTGAGGTAGTAGATTTCCTGTTCATGGCCGCCTTCATTCTTCTGAGCTAATAGAGCGCCAAGAGAATGGTCCATAGCGTGGACGTAAAGTAAGAAAAGCTTCTCCATTATTGGAGCTACCAATATTGGAGGGTTTGTGAGGTATGCCTTGATGTCATCGAATGCATGTTGAAATTGTTCAGTCTAGACGAAAGATACGTCTTTCTTCATAAGCTAATTAAATGGTTAACACCTTCCAGAGAGGTTCGAAATGAATCGTCTGATATAGGCTAGGCTTTCCTTGTAGTCCGTGTAGCTCTTTGAGGTTTCTTGGAGGATGCATATTAAGGATAGCCTTCACTTTCTCCAGGTCTAGATGTATACCCTTTGAAGTGATGACGAAACCAAAAAACTTGCCACTGGAGACTCCCAGAAAAGACTTGGTCGTATTCATCTTGATTTGGTGTGCACGCATTAGTTCAAACATCGTTCTCAAGTCTTGGAGGTGGTTGCCCTTGAGATAACTTTTAACTGTGATATCGTCTACGTGGCACTCAACAGTTTTGCACAAATGACAGCAAAAAATTATGTTCATGGCTCGCTGGTGTATCTCCCCTATATTCTTCAATCGGAAGGGCATCACCGTATAGTTGTATACCCCAAACGGTGTTCAAAAATATGTGTGCTTCTCATCGTCGGAGAACATCTTGGTCTAGTTGTTGCCTGAGAACCCATCCATGAAGGACATCCACTCGAAGCCGCAAGTATTGTCGATCATTACGTCGGTGATCGGTAGAGGAAGCTCGTCCTTCGGGCATACAGAGTTCAAATTACGATAATCGATACAGACTCGAACTTTATCGTTCTTTTTCATGACTAGAACGATGTTGGCAACCCAGACTGGGTGTTGTTCTTCGCGAATGAATCCACTGACAATGAGCTTCTTGACTTCATTCTCGATGGCCTCTATGACATCTGGTCGGAATCATCGTTGTTGCTGCTTCACTGGCTTAGCTTTAGACGAAATATTCAGGCGATGCATTGTGACTTTAGGATCCAAGCCAGGCATGTCTTCATAGCTCCATGCAAAGACGTCGATGTATTCTCTTATAAGTTGTATAAGATATTGGCGTTCATCGCCAGATAGACTTTTGTTGATGAAGATTGGTTTGAAAGATGATTCATCTCCTAAAATGACTTGGATGACTTCGTCTTCGGTAGGTGGTTCATGTTGTTTGAAGTGCAGCTCCTACATAGTATCTATCTTTTGAGCCCATTGTTCGAGCTTGATTGATTGGACATCGTCTACAATTTGGTCAACGAAAACTATGTTGACGGATAGAGTTGTCTTGAACATGTCGCTAATGCTGGAGTCAGAGTTCCAGAGGGAGGAATCAGAAGAATGAGAACAACGATTTGCTTCAAAATTTGATCTTTCGGGAGTCGTTGGAGGAGTGACATAACCTAAACCAATACCGCTTCATTGATAGTAGTTCTCGGGTTTGCCGGAAGGAACAAAGTGTCGTATTGGCAACTATCGTCCTCGGCCGTAATTTAGCCCCTAGTCGCTCTTGATGTCATATCCCATGTTCTGGACGATATTCTTGGCCTACCAACTATACCGGAAAAGTCGCATTTTTTCAGAGTCATAGTCATCTTCTGTGTTGTGCTTGGGAGAAGTAGAGTCTGGAACGAACTTTCTTTCGCCAATTATACGACCGAAGATGATTAGTTCTTCATCCTTCTTTCTGGCTAGAATGATGAAGTAGATGATATCTTTTGGGTAAACTTTTTTCTGCAGGTGAGACGTCGTGACCGGCATGCAGAGGTGTGGTCCTTTGCCGCACTCTACAGCATATATCGCATCTATGTAGTGGTTTATAGATTGATAGACATCGGAGTAATTTAAAGATAAACCTTTACTAAGGAAATATGCAAGTTCTTCTTCAGGGATAACATCATCCCTGAAGGTACATGATTATGAGTATTGATATACTTATTGAAAGGATCATCATCTGGAAGAGGAGCCACAGTCTTGGCCGAGTTCACCACGTTAAATAATTCTTCATGATCTGGAGGACGGGCATCGGTAGGTTCTTTCCGGGGTGTCTTGCTGAGAGTGATGGTCAATGGTTTGACCTTGTCAGGGTTCTTCTTTCTCATTCAGATTGTGAGAGGCTTCGAAGTACTTTTTGGAGTAGTACGTCCTTTAACTAGGATGATCAGAGGACCATCATTGGAGGACGAACTTGCCTCAGCTTCATTGTCAGCTTCGTTGCCGTAATCCTTGGGGGGCTGAGATTGGTAAAGTATCGAATCTCCATAGTAGGCTTCGATGCCCTTAAAAGGATCAACATCGACAAACTCCATCTTCATGATACCGTCACTGTTGACGTATTTGAAGCATTGGTGAAGTGTGGAAGGAACGATCATGTTTTCGTGTATCCATGGACATCCTAACAAGACATTGTAGGATACATTAGCATCGATCACATAGCAAGAAACCTCCATTCGGAGATCACCGATCTGGCACTTGAGATGGATCTTGCCCACGGGTGGCTTCGACCAGCATTGAAAGCCATGATAGTTGTGTTGGTTGCAGATAGCTTGTGCAGAGGAATTCCCAAAATTTGAAGCAAACTTGTAGAAATGATGCTGAGGGAGGATCCTGGATCGATGTGCATGCGGTCCACCTTGATCGCCACGATATACCCTGTATAGTACAGTGGTCTATCATGATGATTATTTTTGAGTAGCATGTGTTCCTGTGAAAAGGTGATGTTGGGCACCACTTCTATAGTACTGTGGCAGTGGGGACAGGAGACAGGATCTTTAGCAGGGGCTTTGACTTATAGCGAGATAAGAGTCGGCATGTAGTAATGCCTCACTTAAGGCCTTCTGTATTTCTTTGGAGAGTCGCAATAGATCGAACAGAGATAACTTGGCAGGTGTATTGGCTAGATGTGCCAGTATGTCAAAGTTGTAGGGCCGATCCATGTCTTTGGGAGCTGGGGTCTTCAGAGATTTGTTAAACCGTGTCTCCTTCTGCTTGGTTTTGTCCGTAGTTGGAGGCTTAGATGGGCCGACTTCTGAGCTTGTAGGGGCAGTAGGAGGTTGAGAAGGTACTGCTTCTTCTTGTACGGGGTCGTATGTCCGAAGATAAGCCTTCTTCGATCATGTCTCGCTAGATAGAACCTCGTAGATGGGAGAGGATACCATGTGGCATGACATGAATTTTTTGTCCCTTTTTGCTTTGGGAGGTACCACCCCCTCCGTCACTTCTTGCACAAGGTCTGGATAGACCCACATCATCTCACCACGTTCAGTCGTGAGTGGCACCAAGGTTGAGTTACAAGCTGGCGGTAGGTTGACGACTTCCATTATTGCCTTGGGAATTGGGACCATGCCGTCTGGGTTTCTGTGAGAGAAAAGTCACCAAACTGAAGATAGATCATGTTAGAAGATACGACCATATCTTCAGCTTCGAGGTTGATCACTTGGCGGTCGATAAGCTGTTGTATCTTCTTTTTCAGGACGATGCGGTCCTTGGTGGTATGATGCACGTACTGATGATAGAGACAATACTTAGGATAGTTGAGCTGGTTCGCCTCTGTAGGACGTCGTGGTGGAGGCAATGTCAGCTTATTACTCTTCATCAATGTATGAAAGATAGTAATGATATCGTCTTCGTCAAAGGAGAAGGTCTTCTTGGGCTTGTCGGAGGCGCCCTGAGAATTGGAAGCTCCTTTGGATGTGTCGACCTTCAGGACTTCTTTCCTTTTACCCCACGAACAGGGATAGTTTGAGGTTGCTTGCCCTTATCTTCGGATTTGGGTGTTTTCAACCACACTAGTTCCAAGTTAGAAACGTCGTTTTCAGCAGCATCAACGGCCCCAATGAAAGTAGGCCATGTATCATACTTATGTATACCCAGGCAAAACTTTACCGTAGGAAGGAAGTTATGTCGACAAGTATCCATAAGTTCTGAGTCTGGTATGCCGAAGGGCATCTTCAGTGCTAGCCGCCTGAAGCGTTCGATGAAGGCGATGAAAGACTCAGTCCTTTTTTGCTTGGTCTCGATGCGGGTGGACATATTAATATGTATGCCACTCTCATAAAACCTATTGAAGAACAACCTCTCCAAGTCTTTAAATGAATTGATACATCCGTTAGGTAGACTGCAGAACCATTCGAAAGCTACCCTTTGTAAGGTGCTAATAAACAGCTTCGAAAAGAACGGATCATCTCTGGGCAAGTGTAGAGTCTGCGTGTTGAAGTATGTCATGTGTTGACGAGGAGAAGTCAACCCGTCAAATAAATTCAGCGTCAGCGGCTTGTAGTTAGGAGGGCAAGTAGCATTCTCCTACTTTGGAGGATACGATTGAGATATTCCCATCTTCTGAAGCTCGTCTTTGTGTGAGATGGTGTCAAAACGGGCGACCAGGGAATCAATTACATCCTGTTGATTGAGCAGGTATTGGAAAATGGCTGCTGAACGGTTGTTAGGCGTTGTTGGCGAAGGACCACTCCCAACATTTGTAAGATTCGGAGGAGGCACAACGGAATGATACTCCATTTGTAGTGAAGGAGGGTTGTTGCTATGAGTCGCACTGGCATGAGCCGAGATATTTTATTGAGGTGGAGGAACAGCCCCAGCAGCTTGAACCATCATAATACTGGTAAGCATATAAGTGATCTTGGCGAATGCTGTTTGAAGACCCTCTAGCCGTTTGCTGGTCTGATCACTAGCTTCTTCAGGTCTTTCTCCGTCTGCCATGTATATAGATAATATGCATGGATGAACAGAGGAAATAGTACAACTGGTGCTGATACTATCTATCTCCGAGTGGACAAGTCCTTTATCTTCAGGTAGAGGAGGTATATAATCGCCATCAGATTCGAAGGGATCGTCGTCCTCTGGAAAGCTACCCCCAGTGTGAAGGTCATTCGCTTCAGACTCTGAAGGAATTCTACCTCCAGCTTGGGAGTCTTCGTCGTTCATACGGAATCTTATATTTGACCGAGTACCTATATAGACTCCTTCAGATGTGACAGCCTGCTGGACACCTGTTGGTAGACTTCTTCTTCTTCTTCTCGCAAAACTGAAGAAAAGTTGGGTTCGTGGTCCACCATCTTTGATTGGGGCTTCCTTAAGGGGGACCCCATGAAGCCATATTGGATGAAACACACAGTGGCTTTTCATCGTCAGAGAAATACAGCCGTCGAAACACGGACTTTCTCAGTGGCACTCTTGTTGCTTTCGAGCAGCAACAGTTGATAACAATACTGGTGCATGGATATGCACTATGAATTGTTATGTCCTCCCTCACTTTACGTTTATGATTTATCATGTCGCACAATTCAGCGGAATGAAGTTTTGCCTTACAACCCATGTTGCATGCATCGCCGAGATTTGCATGCGGGTTCATAAGGAGAGTTAGCGCATCCAGACTTGGTTCACGTGCAGGGGCAATCCACACACCTAAGTTCAGTGATATCCTTGAAGACAGCCCCGTACTATACGTGTTGCGGCCTTTTTTTTGTTGTAGACGCATAGGCCTTGGAGACTGGCCTTGGGCACATGCTTCTTGACAGCATGTCTGCGCCTCCTTGATGTAGGCGTATAGTATGGATCCAGTGAGCCTGGGTACATAGCCTTGGGCGCATGACCCTGGATGTCCAGTCTGTTGAAGACAGAAGCATTCTGGTTGGGGTTATGCGCCCAAACATCCCCTTGGGCGCATGGATTTGGGTGCATGCTTGGTGGAGCAGCACTGTTTTCTCCCAATTTTGCCTCCTTTATTTGTGAGCCTCACTGGGTTCGTCCAGAGTGTCGAACACCCTGATTTTTGGCATCATAGTGCTTTCCTTTGCCAAGTCTCGAGCGTCGAACACTCTTTTGTTGGTTATACAGGAAGGAAGTCACTGGACTAGTAGAGCCCGGAATGGTGTGAGCCTTCTCTATTTGGGAAGCTTCTATGGCAGAGTCATGCGCCCATGTGACAGAGTCCTCTAGTTGTATATCTGCTATGACACTAGCAGGATATGCACAGCGAGCCTTTGGAAGCCAAGTCTTGCGAGACTTGTTTGGCTATGCTGATTTTGAAGGAGTAGAGCCATCCCTCGAGAGCATCTCTTTGAACGCCTGTTGATCGGACTTTACGGTCAGCATCTTCTGAGTACTCCCAACTTTGTCGGTATTGGATTGCGTCACCACCTTTTCTTCAGAGAAAAATGTAGTCCCTAGCCGAGTCACCATTTTTGTGGACACACACAAAAAGAAGAAAAAATACTTACTTTTCTTTATTGGCACAGGACACCACAAATCGAGTACGCCTGAGAAATCCTGCGTTGAGGATCCCCGAATACAAAAAAGAATTCTGGGGAATGGGACGATGGAGATCGAGCGACAGTTGCTCCTTTACTCCGTTGACACTCTGATTTCAAAAGTGGGAGAAAACCTAAGAAAATTACTAACTCTCGGCTCATTGGCAAGAAGTGCAGCAATTTGGCTCTTAAAAATGCTCTCTGTTCTGTATTTTGAAGAGGGATGAGACCCCTTTTTATAGTCATTTCTGAGCTGGAATGATGTTATGCACCCACATGAGGAAAATATACTAGTTTTTATGTGGGCACATGGTCCTACCTTGGGTGCATAGGGTGCAGGCACATGCAGGCTGCGAGATCGTGGGTTGGTCGTGGTGTTGACGTGGCCGCATGCTTCGGTGCACGACTCCTCGTGGAGACTGACGTGGCCGCATGCTTCGGTGCACATTTTGATCATGGCTTTGACAGAGTTAGGCTTGGGTGTATAGCCCTATTTTAGGCTATGTGTCCTCCTTCATAGGACGACTTGGACGTATAGAGCTTCACAGGACGACTTGGACGCATAGAGATTCACAGGGTGATGGGCGCATAGGGCTTCACAGGATGACATGGGCGCATATGTCTTCATCGGCTTGGGCGTATAAGGCTTCATTTGCTGAAATTTTTATGCTTCTACGACATATCCTTCTTCATTCTTCTTCGATAGTGTTGCGAATAATGATGCATCACTGGTCATGTGACGTGAGCAACCGCTGTCGAGGATCCATTTGCTTCTAGCATGTGAAGGACGTCCCACCTATAAAACAGTTTGTAGATAGAACTCTTGGTACCCATTTCTTGTAGGGTTTTGACATGTTAGTCTTTGGTATCCATGCATAAATATTTAAATCTACTAACATTCTAATTCTACATGCAGAGAATATATGACCAATGAGGCCACAATAATGACATTTTGTATGTTTAGTGTTAAAAGATGTGTGAGGTGCATAATTGGTAGGCTTTGGTTTTCTAGTATAGAAAAATGCATGCCTATTAGTTTTCTTGGGCAGTGGTTTGGTATGGTTTGGTCTGACAATATTTGGTTTGGGTGTGTTCTGATGATTCGATAATTGACACGTGTTAGAATAGGAAGCAGCAACTTCAGGCCATTTTCCTAAACTAATTTATAACTTTTTGGAGGTGTTATATAATCTAGTATAGTCAGATGTAAGTATTTCTATTCTGCATACTGGAGACACTTTCTCTCCTTAGATAGGTCTTCCTTTAGCTGGATGATAGTTTGGTCTTTTTCTTCGGATAACTTGGTAGTCTCGTGTAACAACAGCTTAATAGAAGAAAGGTCACCAGACTCAATAGAAGAAATATTATTTCTAACATCAACTAGTTGGTCGGTAAGTCTTCCTATCTCACCTTTGTAGTCTTGAAGTACCTTCTTAGAAGTTTCATATTTACTACGTAGTTTTCTGTAGTCATTTAACAGGTCACTGAAAGCCTCTCCTAGTTGTTCAAAGGTGAAATCATCATAAGGATCAAACAAAGGATTGGTGGTTACCTGATCGCAAGCCATCAAGCATACATTTGCAGTATCATCCGATTGTTTGTCTTCTGAGTCGCTGGCTTCGCTCTCATGCCATATGCTTGTATTGGTGTACTTCCTTGATGTAGATCTCTTCTGGTAACCGTTGTCATATTTGCTGCTTTTTCTTGTTGATGATGATGTTGTTGTATAATCTTTCTTTATATGTCCTTTCTTCTTACATCCGTAGCAAATAGGATCTTTCTCGTAGTTGTTGCTATTGCTGTCTTTTGTTCTTCTGTTGAATCTCATGAACTTCTTGAATTTTTTTCACCAGAAGAGGTTGATCTTCAGAGTCAGAGTCGCTGTCGTCAGAATCATCTTCGACAATTCTTCTATGTTGAGCCTTGAAAGCGATCGACTTCTCTGACTTCTCTTTTGGTGTAGCATCTTCAAAGTCTTGAAGTTCCAACTCGTGAGTGAGTAGCTTACCATGAGTGTTTCCAGAGACATTATTGAGAGGTCGTTTTCTTCAATAATTGTTGTAGCCTTTGTAATCCAGTTCTTTGTGAGAGCTCATAGAAGTTTGTGAATCTTTTCATGGTTACTGTATTCCTTGCCTAATGAAGACAAAGGATTTACAATATCCAGGAATCTCGTAAACATCTGAGTGACGGATTCATTTGGCTTCATCTTGTACGCCTCATACTTTTGAGTAAGTCTGCTGATCTTTGACTCCTTGACTTATGTCGTTCCTTCGTGGGTTACTTCGAGAAGTTTCCATACTTCATTCGATGTTGTGCAAGTCGACACCCTGTTAAAATTCAGTTCTGTCTAAAGCACAAAATAGAGCGTTAATAGCACGTGCGTCAAGACTGGTCTTTTTTTGTCATCCTCAGTATATTTATCATGGAGTTTATCAACTAAAACTCCCTCAACAGTAATATGATGAGGCTTTTTGTAGCCATCAATAACTATAGACCATAAGTCAAAATCAAGAGATTTTAAGAAGAAACTCATCCGTGTTTTCCAATAAGTGTAGTTTGTGCCGTCAAACAGTAGAGGTCTGTTTGTGGCTTGGCCTTCACTTGTGAATTTTACAGTTGCCATATGTTATGCTGTGATTTATATAGTAATTAAGAATAATTGAATATAACTGCTATTTTACCTTACTTTACCTGTATAACCCGCTCTGATACCAATTGTAGGAACAAAGTCGTAAAGTAGAATACTCTAGAGGGAGGGGGTGAATAGAGTAGGCAGCAGAATATTGCTAATTAAAAACTTATTAGCAGTAAGATCATAGAATTAAATCAATAATCACAAAACAATAACTATAAAAGAAATGAGATCAGAAGGCAAACACAAACACATCAATGTATACTGGTTTTCCTCTTGTGAGGACTAGTCCATTCAGAAGAACTCTAGCTTCCAGTTGAATCCACTATTAGAAAATCCCGTAAGTTTTCATACAAAGTCCTTGCAACTTCTACAGATGCGAGCTTTAAAACGAAGAACTCGACCAACTTCAATTTTGAAGAGTCTTTCTTCAATCAAGCCTCTGATTACATTTTCTCTAAAATCTTTTCGACCGTACCGTACCGACAAATTGATTAGAAAATTGTAACTGGCTTGGGATTTGAAAATGAAAGCTTTTTAGAAAACTCTTTGTAAAGAAACGTAAGCTTAGAAGAGAAGAGATGAAAGTGAATGAGTGATTTGAAATGATCAGAATTCTTCTCTATTTATAGTTTTTCCAAAGACAAGACAATGGCAGAATTCGGACAAAACTCTATGTAACAATACGCAACTGAAGGAAGACCAAGTTTTTCAAACGTTTAAAAATCAAAAGGTTACTAACTGAACTATGGCCGAAATCGGGCCGAGTTCTGTCAGGGTTGGTCAGGGTTTTTTTAAAAGTAATTTTTGGGCTTTTTAAAATCCTTCAGAAGCTTTTATAAATAAGGGATGTTTTTTAAAAACATAGGTCTTTTTAAAAACGATTTTGGATAGCCTATTTGCCAGTATAACTCGATGTACAAAGTATTCCTAGACTCAATAAAAGTAAAAAATTATATTACATAAAGAAATACAAACTCGAGTGACGATATTCCTTCATAAGATGACCCTTCTTATGACAGAAGCGACATTTAGGAAGCTCCTTAATTGGATAGGGTGATGCCCTCGGTTGTTGTTGTGTCATAGAATGTCTGATTGGCCCACACTGGATAAGGCTATCTAGTCTAGTTGCTAGAGTAGGGTGTCTCTGAGCTTGTTGTACCTCCTTGTAAAGGAGTTCTTGGCTTCTTGCTTATTCTAATACTACAACATGAGAGACTCTAGACTACATATTAATATGCTTCTTAAGATCTAGTGACATTCCTTGGTGAAATCTTTTGGCCCTCTCTCGCTCAGTTGAAATCAATGCCGTACCGAATCTGCTCAGTCGACTGAATTCTGCATCGTACTCGTCTATAGTCATGTTCCCCTACTTGAGATAGAGGAACTGATCATAGAGGACTTCATGTACATGGATAGGAAGGAATCTCTCATTCAAAAGTTGGTAGAACTCTTTCCAAGTCTGACTGGTTCCCAAACGCCTTTCTTTGTCTTTTCACCAATGATTGCACTGTCTTCTAACAATAAATCTACTGCCATCATCCACAAGTCCTCAGGCAACTATGATGCCTTCAATCGCTTCTCTATGTTAATGAGCCATTCAAAAATCCCTAACGGACCCTTGGTACCTTTAAAATTCTTGGGCCTTATGTCGATGAAGTCCTTAATGTAGCCCACATAGGGTTGTGGTACAGGTACTGAAGGTGGTGGTGGTGGTCAATTTAGCGGGACTATCATGTTCTGTCTAAGTAGCTTGGTCTGCTGCCACTAGGAATGCATCATGGCATACATGAACTAGGTAGTAGGGTTTCCATCAGCTGGTGGTGGAGGCATTTATGGTCTGGACTGAAGTGGAAACCGCTGAGGGAACGGTAGAAAAGGTGGTGGTACATTCCTACTGGAAGGCACTGTAGTAGCCTTCTCAGTCGGGCCGACTGGTGGTACTTGAATCTGAGTGTTCTGTTATACTGCCGATGGGGTCATGGTAGCCTTCTGCTGTCTATGCTGGTACGGGAAACTTGAGTTTGTGGTGGGACCTGCTCCTTTTGAGTGGTTGCGTCACCAAATGTGATGGCAAGGGGGGAAACATGTCCGCTTCAAAGGTGCATTTTGCTGGCACAAAAGTAAGGATATATTAGGACAGATTCAAGCAAAACTCAATTCAAGCAATCAAATGAGAGTTCAAAAAATTGAGGTCAAAGGAGGTACATGATAGATAAGTTGTGGATGAGATTCTATTCCTATTCCTATATGCAGGCTTTGTAAACCCCACTATTTTTATAAAATTTTGTTTTAAATTTTTTTGAGTATTTTATGGTATTTTCATTTCTAGTAAATGGTTAGTAAATAATTATATGATTTTCCTATATAAAACTAGCAAATAAAAATATTAACTCTTAGTATATTGCTTGCAAAATTTTACTCAAATATACTTTATGAGTGTTTATTGAGTTCTAGATTTTTAGAAATTTTTTATAAATTTTTCTAGGTGCTTATGTGTGGGTGTGTATATATAACAAATCTATTAAGTCATTACTGTTCACAATGAACAGTAATGAGAAAAGCTCGACCCTGCCTTCCTTTTCCGCGACTAAAACACTCGGGCAAGATTTGATTTGAATTATATCATGCGAATCTCCTCACCAAATCTTCCCAAACCTATTCATAATCTAATCCTCCTCTCATTCATCACAAATCCCAATCAATTCCTAGGTCTAATCGAAATCAAAATCGACCCGAACTAAGATTTAAATCCCATATACATACTCGATGAACGCCTAGGGTTTTTTTCAGAAAATCCATCGATACCACATATCCCCAATCCAAGCACCTGAACCCCAAGTACGCCGACGCCCCACGCATACCATTGACCACCTGCACATCCTCTAGATCACCAGAGTAGTCACCGGTCGAACACCAAACCGCAGAGAACAGAGTAACTCTGTTTTTGCACAGCAAAGAGGTATACCCCTTCACCGTCTCGTTTCTTCGCGTATAGTAGATATTTTTTGATTATGTGAGTTGCTATGTAGAGCCTATATGACCCTCTTAAAACCTTAGTAATTAGGGTTGGTTGTATCGAAACCATTCGATCGAGAAATCACCACAAAGTCGATGAAAATCGACTGTTACAATTGATGGAATTGGGATTTCATGTGCCCTTGTTTGAAGACAAATTTTGGCCGATCTACTAGATATCTTTGGGAATTTTTTTAACAGTATTTCTAGACCACATGTAGCTCTTTAACTCTCTTCTTATAGTTTAATTTTTCATTCACTATATGCAATTATTTTCGAATCCAAAAATTTGGGAAAAACCTATTTTTGAATAATAAATTTTTTTAAAAAAGCTTCCAGATACATCGTGCATCCTGATAAATCGGGTGACATGATCGTAACCTATAAGCATCGAAAGGCACGTATGGAAGTTGTCGTCATGTGGAATTCGACGAAACTCGATTTAGTTGTGCGTGCGAGATGAAATCGAGACATATCGGTCGAGATATCCCATATCGGCCTCTTTGCAAACTAGTCCATGACTTCGTGCATGTTCATCTCAAAATAAAACTTGTACCACTAGGACCGCATCATTTTTCTGGTCCTGTGCACCATGTTTGGTCCGATTTTGAGAAGGTTGACCGGAACGCTATTTTGGCGGGCCTACGACACAATCTAACGGGCGAATTTGTGTTCGGCTTACCGGAACCCAACTTTGGACATACGGTTGAGTTCGTATCGTCAAACTGGACCCAAAGACATATAGTTTGATAACTTCAGAGGTCGTAGGTACTCGCACATTTTTCAGTGCAAAGCGGGTCCAACGGCGGACATCGTTTTGACCAGAAATTACGATTTTTTCTCTGTGTCCAGAATTGGACTTTTGGGTAGTCATTTTTAGACTTTTTTATACCAAAAATGTTCATAATATTTATTTCAGCATCCGAGGACATTTGTGGGACTTGACTTTTTATTTCTATCGATTTTGCCGATCTGAGTGACTAGACTTTGTTATTTCTGCACACTACCTCCAGGAAAGATACCTTGTAAATATATTTAATCATTTATTGCTATCTTATTCCTACTAATTCTATTCAATTTTTTTATATACTACCTGTTCTATCACACTATGCTTCCAAGTCATACTTTGGTGCAAGCGACTGCATTAGTCGTTTTACTGTTTTTGTTTCTTATTCTACATTGACTTTGTACTAGTTGATTAGCCACTGAAATGAGGTATTGGTATATCTCATATGGCCTTGACATTTACTTTACCATAAGGTATGAGTCACATATAGGACACGGACTCACATAGTCGGCTGGCCACCGATTCGTATGAGACGTGCGACGGTTAGGAAGTAACTGCCAGTAGACTTGCATTATTCAGTAGACTTGGCATTTACTAGAGGTTCATGAGTTATGGAGATGACATTGCTAGAAATTGGATAGGGAGAATAATTCCTTAACCTATGGGCCACTATTACACTTTTCTTTGTAACCCTAAATCTCCATCAGAGATACAGGTAAGCGCTTACTCCTTCAAGTTGGCCACTGACATTTTCGAGTGTTATGCGCTTGGCCCCTAGTGCCTAAATGGGGACTATGTCGGATTCCATTATTAGCCAGGAGTGCTCATGCATTGGGGCTTGTTCTTAACAAACATGTTCACAGTAGATTGGTTAGGCACCCTATTGCACGCATCTTTATTTTACTTCACAGTTTATATGGCATATTGTTTCTTGTATCTTGTCACATCCCATTGAGAATATGGTGAATTCTCCAGGCTTAGATGATCAGAACTTTCCCCAGGAGTATGGTTCTGCACTTGATCCATCTTCGCAGACGATGAGGTCTCGCCTTCCAAGATCTAGTTCTTAGTTATTGTTTATTTTATTTTATTTTATTTTATGTGGTCGGACTCCAGTTATTTGAGACTTTTTTATTGCTGTTTGGTAGTGGATCTGTCTCCACCCGACTATATCTCTTGACTTTTTTATATGCTATTTGGACTATTGATATTCTTTTGTGATCTGTGGATGAGATGTAGTTATTCAGTGATTGGCCTGTGATTCTATTTTATACAGCTTATGCAAACGCATGATGATTCCATATATTAGAGTATTCTTCATAAGTATGCAGTTGGCATGTTTTCTAAGCCTATTCCTACATAAATTGGGACTGGGGCAATATATATTTTTGTGGTGGCCCATGCAGGTCTACAAAAATATTGTTGGATTAGATGACTGTTCCCAACAAGCCTACAACTCGGAATAGGAATAGTATCTCATCCACAACTTACTACCTTATTTGACTTCAAACTCTCTCAAACTCTCCTTTGATTACTTGAATTGCCTCTTGCTTGAATCTGATCTAACATATACTCACTTTCTTGTAAGCAAAATGAACCTTCGAAGAGGACGAGTTTCCACCTTGGCTATCACATCTGGTGACGCACCCACCCACGAGGAGAAGGTCTCACCAATGACCCCGGTGACCCCGTACCAGCTAGGACAACAGCAGATTACCAGGACCCCATCGACGGTACAACATGAGACCCAAGTACTACTATTTAGCCAGACTTGACAAACTATCGTAGTGCCACCTGGAGAGAATATACTACTACCACCACCACCACCATTCCTTCAGCTGTTTCCACTTCAGTCTGGACCACAAATGCCTCTACCAATGGCTGACTGAAACACCATTACCTAGTTCCTGTATGCCATGATACAGGCTCAGTGGCAGCAGATTAAACTATTAAGGCAGAGCATTATGGCAACACTGACTAGACAACCACCTTCGCCCCTGGCACGGGTACTAGCACCACCTCTACATTCTTCTGAGGGCTCTACCAAGATCTTCATAGAAATGAACCCCAAGACCTTCAGAGGTACTGAGAAACTATTAGAGGTCTCCGCGTATCACGACCCGTACCTGCTTTTCGGAATGCGAGTGTGTGCGCAAGTCCAGCCTAAGTCAAGAATGGAACAAGTACAATTCAAACATGCAGTTCCAAATCTATGATAACGACTATAAAGATAGTGAACAATCATGGCATATATGATGAAAGAAATAAACTATAAAATATGGCATGGAAAAAAGGGTGAAATAATTAATCGTTAACTACAACGCTGTAAACCCCCTAAATTTCTACTATAAATTTTTTATTTATTTAGTACTGATTTAAAATTTTTGTAATATACGTCGCGTAGTCGTATTATACGTCGCGCACGAAATTTATTTCTTTTTTTGAATTTGCTCGACGAGTGCGATTATGTGCGAGCGTACATAATTTAGAAAATATTTTTTTTAATTTCAAAATAATATATATAATAAATACTTTTAGTTATCATACTAAATTTTCAAGATGACGATTTTATTTATGAAAGCCTTTTCATTTATGGCAGTTACTAAAATAGTATTCTTCATAAATATTATTTTAATTATTATTAGTGCATTTAAATAATAAGGTATTTTCGAAATTAATATTATAGTATTTTTGAAAACCATATTTTGAAATTATTATGGCAATTTAAATCTTGATTTGAACTTATGTAATTATTTAAATAGTTAAATAATTGAAATTTGATTTATTCCAATGGATTTTTAAAATAAAAGAATCTAATTAGATTTAAATTGGATTCTTATTTGGATTTGGATTTGATGGATTTTAATTTAAATTGTGTATTATCTATTTTTGTAGTTTAAATTAAATCCTAATCCATATCTAATTGGGAATTCCCACATCCTATAAATAGTCAGGTACTCCTCCAATTCATTATTCATCCACCAAATTCCACCCAAAAGTCCGTGCATCGTGTCCGTGTTCCCTCCCAGTCCATAATCTTATTCCACGTTTTTTTACAAATACATAATTTCCCCTTTTCGTGTCGACAATCCCGACACTATCTCCAATCCCTAAACTCTAATTTTCGATCCCTAACTCTCTAACCCTAAACCTACTTCCTGCCGTCAGTCGATGTCCCCTTGTCCGCCATCAGCCGTCACCACTATTAGCTCCCACGGCACCACCATCGTCACCGGCCATAGCCGGCCGACGGCGCCTCCAACCACCGAGAACCACCACCGTTGTCACCATCGCTGACCCCTACACAGCCCCTTCCAGGTCGACTGCCAACAGCCCAGACCCCATGTCTTCTCCGGCACGCCAACCTCGACATAGTGGCCAACTCCGGCCAACCACCCAAACCATCACCACCATGAAACCAAAAGGGGAAAAGAAACCTAAAATTAAACCAGAACCATACCTACCCCCGCCGAGGCTCAGATCCGGCGACCGACCGCCGTCCACCACCAGACCCTCCGCGCTTTGCCGCGACCAACCGCCTGGAAAACCCTTCATCCGTCGCCGCATCCGGCCCCCTGCGCCGCGACAGCGTCCGCCGGAACTCCTGTCCCCCGGCCGCGTCGCCCATATGCCGCCGAACTCCGATCACCTCCCGCTCTTCACTCCGGCTCCTTCCCTCCGCCGAATCCCCCGCTCGAGACACCCGGCCGTCCACCGAACCCTCTTCTCCGATCCGCCGTTTCCACTTCCCCTCTCCGCTCCTCTGCGAGCGGCGCGTCGCCGGCGTTGCCACCAGTCTCCCGCACCCTTGATCTCTTCGACGCCTTAGTCTCCTCTGCACTTCTCTCTCTCCTAATAAATGTGAGCAGCAGCATTGAGTTGATTGCTTTATTTGTTTCGTTTTTTTGTTGTTCTGTCATTTTGTTAAGTTTGTTTATTTTTTTTCTTATCTTTTTGCACTGTTATTATTATTATTATTATTATTATTATTTCTTTTATTTTTCTGTTATATATTATTATTATTATTATTTCTTTCTCCCTCACTGTTCACCTCTCTAATCCCTTTTGTCCTTTCCCTTCGAATTAGTTGCTGTGGAGAACCACATTGTTTTTTATTTATTTAATTATTTATTTATTTATTAATACTATTTTTATTTTATTAATGTTTATCTATTGTATATATGTAAATAGATATATTGTTATAATTAGTAATTTTGTTATTTAATAAATATACAATAAATTTCTGAAACACTTATCTTGTAATAAAATATATATTATATGGGCTTGTCCTATATCTATTCTTTTCAAAATTTGATTTCGAAACATAAAATATATTATTCTATTATTTTATGATTTTTATGACTTTTGCCTTACAAATTTATTCTGACTTAAAGTTTTTGCAAAGTAATTTTATGTTTTTAAATTATTTATCTAAAAACTATTTTAACTAGTATAATTATTTTCTTTCTCGAGTGTTATAAATAATTCTCTAAAAACCATATATATATTATTCTTGATTTTTCTCCTTTCTAAGACCAATCCCATTCTCCCTATACCCTAGCCAACTCCGTACCTTCATTGTGTCCACCCTAACTAATTCAACCGTCCTGGACCCAATGAAACTGTCCGTGCCGCCACCCGAGGTCACCATGTACAGTTGTTGCACCGAAGTTGCAAGTTCGTGCCACCATGATTATCGCAGCACACCAGGTGCTCTACCAGGCAATACACATTGCCATTCGCTGTTTACTTATTTTTAGCTCATATTTCATGTATTATTTATTTTCCTTATGCAAAAAACTGTGATACATGGCATAACCTGTTAGAACTTACTGTTCATTTATTTTCCTGCTATGTATTATTTTTCTCATATTAAACCTAGATTTAAGGGACCACCTTGTGTGTCGCATTCATTGGCCTTGACACGTTGTAACACGAAGTTGTGTATCGCACGTAGGACACGGAAGTACGTGATTGGCTGGCCACCAGTATGTACAAGCCGTGCGATAGGAATAACCGCTAATAGAGGTTGCATGCTAGTTTGACTTAGCGGTTATAGAGGTTTGTGTTGTGGATACAACACAGTAGGCATTGGGCGGGGAGGACAATTACTTAGCGTATGGGCTTCAATGCACTTCCCTTGTGACCCGGACTCTCCGCTGGGGATACGGCGTTGATGATCCATGATTACTGATAGGGCCTCTGGTGCCCAAGGGGGACTATGTCGATCCTATTCAGCCAGGGCCCATGCGTAGGAAGGATTATTCTTAACAACATTTCACTTAGAACGGTAGGATACCTTTATCCGTTAGGTACGAGTACTTTTGGTTTGGGTACTTGTATCTGACCGTGGCTTAGAAAAATAACTTATCGCGGATTAGTTCGTCACATCTTGTCCTTGTTTGGTTGTAGGTTTGAGTTACTACTTTGATGAGAAGGTATTAAACCTTGTTGGGGTCCAGATACCATATTGGATTCATAGCATGGAAAGATACGTCACCGTGAATTAGTTTACCATCTCCTGTCCTTGTTTGGTTGGGGGGATGGTACGCTCGTTCAGTAGGTGCGTATTGGACCATGTTATAAATTTGATTGACTTATTTATTGAGCAATATTTATTCAGTTTATATGGCATGCTATTATGTGTCGTGTTACGTCCCTCTGAGGACCTGGTTGTCTTGCCAGGTGTGTGCTATTGTCTTTCGCAGGTGCCTTAGCTCTAGCCATGTTCATTGCTATTTCTCGAGGATGATTGCACTTGGATCGTCTTCGCTTCGCTCGCCAAAGTCATTTCATTTTCTATGTACTTTTCCTTATTTTGTTGGTAGTGGATTTGTCTCCGCCCAACATATTGTATCAAGACAATTCATTACCTTTATATAACATCTTTTATCTTTTATTCTTATGGATGAGATTAGTTATGGTTCTACTGCATTTTACAGCTTATATATTTATACGAGGCTTCCATATATTGGAGTATACTTCGTATGAATACGGCTGGCATGTCTACGTTCCTAGTCCTACGTATTTTGGGACTGGGGCATTATATGTTTTTGTGGTGGCCCATGCAGGTCAACATAAATTATTTGGTTACTTTACCGTACCAAGCAAGCCTACGTATAGGATTAGAAGTCTAGGATCTCATCCACATACTTGACCTCTTTCCTTGATTTATCTACCGTTTGACTCTTCAATTGCATCTTGCTTGCTTCCTTCCATCCCTATTCTTTTCTTCCCTTCGTGCCTACTAGAGATTGACCCTACTATTTAGATGTCCCCAAACACCCTTAGCTTAATTCTTTAAGTTGGGTAGAATACCCCACACACCCTTGACCATTAAGGAAATACCAATAGTAATATCTAGACCATAGGGACTAGAAAAATTTAACCCATCTGGTCAACCAAGCCTTGGTCAATAAAACTGTAGGATGACGGTATAGGAATAAACAAAGACTTAGATCCTTATGACTCTTAGACTATCCATATTTGTTCTTTATTTCAATCTTAATCTCGTGCCTATATTTTTACTATCTAGACTATTGATGCTAATGTAGCCTAGTTTTTGCAAGCTCAAATCTTTATCAAGCTTGTTCATGACATATGTTATTGCAAGAATTCCCACTAATATAGCGTCTAATCAGAACCGGTGCAGGATGGTCTGATCAACCGAGTGCACTTGGTTCGCTTTTGCCTATTATTCTACGTGGATGGGGACATAGTTAAGCTTGTCCTCTAGAGTCCCATCAACGACTGCCTTGACAATTCCTTTGAAATTATTCGATCGTCTTTGGATCACGTATTCGTATTCGATAAACGCATCCTTCGAACTCTATATTGCTTCGCATTCATCAATTTTAGGAGGGCGAAGATGTTATACTAGAACTTCCTCTAGCCTTCCTATCGTCTATGACCATTCTCACTCAATGTGACTATATCTTTGTCTTAACTGCTCGTCCTTTCCGTCGACCATAAATCTACAATCTTGACTTTTTAATCACTTGAATTTAGGAGTGATTACAATCGTCTCTTAATCTTATCCTCAACCTACACTACGACCATATAAACTTTGAACCCTTCTATCTACCGTTGTGCCTTCTCACCCCCCTACGAAATTCTTAATTTCGAGGACGAAATTCTTTTAAGTTGGGTAGGATGTAAACCCCCTAAATTTCTACTATAATTTTTTTATTTATTTAGTACTGATTTGAAATTTTTGTAATATACGTCGCGTAGTCGTATTATACGTCGCGCACGAAATTTATTTCTTTTTTTGAATTTGCTCGACGAGTGCGATTATGTGCGAGCGTACATAATTTAGAAAATATTTTTTTTAATTTCAAAATAATATATATAATAAATACTTTTAGTTATCATACTAAATTTTCAAGATGACGATTTTATTTATGAAAGCCTTTTCATTTATGGCAGTTACTAAAATAGTATTCTTCATAAATATTATTTTAATTATTATTAGTGCATTTAAATAATAAGGTATTTTCGAAAATAATATTATAGTATTTTTGGAAACCATATTTTGAAATTATTATGGCAATCTAAATCTTGATTTAAACTTATGTAATTATTTAAATAGTTAAATAATTAAAATTTGATTTATTCCAATGGATTTTTAAACTAAAAGAATCTAATTAGATTTAAATTGGATTCTTATTTGGATTTGGATTTGATGGATTTTAATTTAAATTGCGTATTATCTATTTTTGGGGTTTAAATTAAATCCTAATCCATATCTAATTGGGAATTCCCACATCCTATAAATAGGCAGGTACTCCTCCAATTCATTATTCATCCACCAAATTCCCTCCAAAAGTCCGTGCATCGTGTTCGTGTTCCCTCCCAGTCCATAATCTTATTCCATGTTTTTTACAAATACATAATTTCCCCTTTTCGTGTCGACAATCCCGACACTATCTCCAATCACTAAACTCTAATTTTCGATCCCCAACTCTCTAACCCTAAATCTACTTTCTGCCGTCCGTCGATGTCCCCATGTCCGCCATCACCCGTCACCACTGTTAGCTCCCATGGCACCACCATCGTCACCGGCCATAGCCGGCCGACGGCGCCTCCAACCATCGAGAACCACCACCCTTGTCACCATCGCTGACCACGATACAGCCCCTTCCCGGTCGACTGCCAACAGCCCAGACCCCATGTCTTCTCCGGCACGCCAACCTCGACACAGTGGCCAACTCCGGCCAACCACCCAAACCATTACCACCATGAAACCAAAAGGGGAAAAGAAACCTAAAATTAAACCAGAACCATACTTACCCCCGCCGAGGCTCAGATCCGGCGACCGACCGCCGTCCACCACCAGACCCTCCGCGCTTTGCCGCGACCAACCGCCTGGAAAGCCCTCCATCCGCCGCCGCATCCGGCCCCCTGCGCCGCGACAGCGTCCGCCGAAACTCCTGTCCCCCGGCCGCGTCGCCCCTACGCCGCCGAACTCCGATCATCTCCCGCTCCTCACTCCAGCTCCTTCCCTCCGCCAAATCCCCCGCTCGAGACACCCGGCCGTCCACCGAACCCTTTCCGACGATCCGCCGTTCCCGCTTCCCTCTCTGTCTCTCTCTCCGTTCTCCACCGCGTGCGCCGCCTCTCCTTCCTTCCTCCGCCGTTCCCCTCTCCTCCCCTCTCCGCTCCTCCGCGAGCGACGCGTCGCCGGCGTCGCCACCAGTCTCCCGCACCCCTGATCTCGCCGACGCCTCAGTCTCCTCTGCACTTCTCTCTCTCTCCTAATAAATGAGAGCAGCAGCGTTGAGTTGATTGCTTTTTCTTCGTTTCATTTTTTTGTTGTTCTGTCGTTTTGTTAAGTTTGTTTATTTTTTTTCTTATCTTTTTGCACTGTTATTATTATTATTACTATTATTATTGTTTCTTTTATTTTTCTGTTATATTATTATTATTATTATTATTATTATTTCTTTCTCTCTCACTGTTCACCTCTCTAATCCCTTTTGTCCTTTCCCTTCGAATTGGTTGCTACGGAGAACCACATTGTTTTTTATTTATTTAATTATTTATTTATTTATTAATACTATTGTTATTTTATTAATGTTTATCTAATGTATATATGTAAATAGATATATTGTTATAATTAGTAATTTTGTTATTTAATAAATATACAATAAATTTTTGAAACACTTATCTTGTAAAAAAATATATATTATATGGGCTTGTCCTATATCTATTATTTTCAAAATTTGATTTCGAAACATAAAATATATTATTCTATTATTTTATGATTTTTATGACTTTTGCCCTACAAATTTATTTTGACTTAAAGTTTTTGCAAAGTAATTTTATGTTTTTAAATTATTTATCTAAAAACTATTTAAACTAGTATAATTGTTTTCTTTCTCGAGTGTTATAAATAATTCTCTAAAAACCATATATATATTATTCTTGATTTTTCTCCTTTCTACGACCAATCCCATTCTCCCTATACCCTAGCCAACTCCGTACCTTCATTGTGTCCACCCTAACTAATTCAACCGTCCTGGACCCAATGAAACTGTTCGTGCCACCACCCGAGGTCACCATGTACAGTTGTTGCACCGAAGTCACAAGTTCATGCCACCATGATTATCGCAGCACACCAGGCGCTCTACCAGGCAAGACACCTTGCCATTCGTTGTTTACTTATTTTTAGCTCATATTTCATGCATTATTTATTTTCCTTATGCAAAAAACTGTGATACATGGCATAACCTGTTAGAACTTACTGTTCATTTATTTTCCTGCAATGTATTATTTTTTTCACATTAAACCTAGATTTAAGGGACCACCTTGTGTGTCGCATTCATTGGCCTTGACACGTTGTAATACGAAGTTGTGTGTCGCATGTAGGACACGAAAGTGCGTGATTGGCTGGCCACCAGTACGTACAAGCCGTGCGATAGGAATAACCGCTAATAGAGGTTGCATGCTAGTTTGACTTAGCGGTTATAGAGGTTCGTGTTATGGATACAACACAGTAGGCATTGGGCGGGGAGGATAATTCCTTAGCGTATGGGCTTCGATGCACTTCCCTTGTGACCCGGACTCTCCGCTGGAGATACGGGGTTGATGATCCATGATTACTGATGGGGCCTCTGGTGCCCAAGGGGGACTATACCGATCCTATTCAGCCAGGGCCCATGCGTAGGAAGGATTGTTCTTAACTACATTTCACTTAGAACGGTAGGCTACCTTTATCCGTTAGGTACGAGTACTTTTGGTTTAGGTACTTGTATCTGACCGTGGCTTGGAACAATAATTTATCGCGGATTAGTTCGTCACATCTTGTCCTTATTTGGTTGTAGGTGTGACTTACTACTTCGATGAGAAGGTATTGAACCTTGTTGGGGTCCGGATATCATATTGGATTCATAGCATGGAAAGATACGTCACCGTGAATTAGTTTACCATCTCCTGTCCTTGTTTGGTTGGGAGGATGGTACGCTCGTTCAGTAGGTGCGTATTGGACCATGTTATAAATTTGATTGACTTATTTATTGAGCAATATTTATTCAGTTTATATGGCATATTATTATGTGTCTTGTTACGTCCCTCTGAGGACCTGGTTGTCTTGCCAGGTGTGTGCTATTGTCTTTCGCAGGTGCCTTAGCTCTAGCCGTGTTCATTGCTATTTTCGAGGATGAATGCACTTGGATCGTCTTCGCTTCGCTCGCCAAAGTCATTTCATTTTCGATGTACTTTTTCTTATTTTGTTGGTAGTGGATTTGTCTCCGCCCAACATATTGTATCAAGACAATTTATTACCTTTATATAACATCTTTTATCTTTTATTCTTGTGGATGAGATTAGTTATGGTTCTACTGCATTTTACAGCTTATATATTTATACGAGGCTTCCATATATTGGAGTATACTTCGTATGAATACGGCTGGCATGTCTACGTTTCTAGTCCTACGTATTTTGGGACTGGGGTGTTACATGTTTTTGTGGTGGCCCATGCAGGTCAACATAAATTGTTTGGTTACTTTACCGTACCAAGCAAGCCTGCGTATAGGATTAGAAGTCTAGGATCTCATCCACATACTTGAACTCTTTCATTGATTTATCTACCGTTTGACTCATCAATTGCATCTTGCTTGCTTCCTTCCATCCCTATTCTTTTCTTTCCTTCGTGCCAACTAGCGATTGACCCTACTAGTTAGATGTCCCCAAACA
>JANAVB010012599.1:11016740-11039557 GCA_029216955.1 Iris pallida
GACCAGGACAGCAGGCACTGAGGCTTATGGTACCAGAAGAAGGAGCACCTCATCTACCATTACCTCCCCAAGCAGTACAGTACAACAGGGCCAGAGCTCAGGGTCCCGGTCAGAATTACGGCCATACCTTCTCGCTAGCAGTTGAGGATATAGAGAAAGAAGCAAAAGTCAAATCAGGTATAATTTTAGTTGCTATATTTCTTGCTATTATCTTATTTGATACTAGAATCACACACTCATTTATAGCCACTAGTTTTGCCACTAGACAGTCATTTTACTACACCACTGCCAAAAGTATTAGAATCCTTACTGGAGGAGGAATAGTACTTGTGAGTAGCATTTGTTGACATTGTCTTGTAGTGATATATGGTAGAGAGATGAAGGCACGATTTCTAGTTTTTTCTATGCCAACTTTCGATGTAGTTCTTGGATGGACTGGTTGAGCCAGTACAATGCATCCCTCGACTTTCATAGTGGTCGTATTGTCTTTAGACCAGCAAATGAGACGAAGTTCGAGTTTGCTAGTAGAGTGGAAGAGAGAAGCGACCTACTTGCATTAGGGATACACATGATGATGGATTACCTCCCTCAGTACCCTATCATCACTAATACCAAGATGTATTTGTAGCCAAATAATTATATCATATTTTTTAATATGGCTAATCAATTAAGTTTAACATAATAACATCACTAATATTCATGTAATCACTATCATGTTATTACTTTAACTTAGCATTGTCCTAATATTAGCATTGTCCTAAATGTTCTTTGTATCAAATTGCTATGCATGTATCATATTAGTTTGTTTGTCTAACATGTACTCGTAGACATGCAATAAGCATGATCAAGTTGTATCAAACTAGGACATATGCAATGGAAATTATTATTAATGGGCCAAAGATGAAGTTATACAAGAAGATTTCTCTCATCCGCCTAACGACCTATCCGGGGCCTCGTATCAGGGGTTCCGCTGCCCGATCAGCGGCCAGGGATCGAGGGGCAGCGCCTCCTGTGGGGTTCGGAGGCGAAGCCATCGAAAGGTATTCAGATTTCCAGATCTGTTTATCCTTGGACGATTGCCGTCATGGAAAAATGCGTCTTCATGTTTGCTCAAATATCAGAGGAAAGTCGTCATCAAAGGGCTATTGGTTTTCCTATTTGATCATATTTTTCATATTTATTGAGTCTAGGAATATGATGTAAACTGCATCGTACTAGCAAATAGGCTATCCAAGAAACATTTTCAAAATACCCTTTCATTTTGAAACAAGCCCACTTACAAAAGTCTAAATTACTTTCAAACTGCTAGACTTTTCAAAAAGCCAAAAACTAATTTGCAAAAACCCTGACAGAACTCCAACAAAATTCGGCTCAAGTTTGGCCCAAATTTGGCCAGAGTTCGGTTAGTGGATGTTGGACTTTGAACTTGGTCTTCCTGTAGTTACGGATCCCAACGATATTTTTTCATAGAGTTCTGCCCGAATTCTGCCCAACTTCTGTTAGAATTCTGCCTTTGGAAAAACTATAAATAGAGAAGGATTTCGATAATTTCAACCCACCAATTCACTTTCATATCTCTTCACTATACGCCTACTACTTCTTCCAAAGTGTTCTGAGCTATTCATTTTCAAATCCCATGCCAGTTACATTCCTCTAGTCAATTTGCTAGTACGGTACGGTCTAGAAGCTTCAGAGCAATTGTAATCAGAGGCTTGATTGAAGATAGACACTTCATAATTGAAGTTGGTCGAGTACTTTGGATCAAAGCTCGCGTTGTAGAAGTTGCAAGAACATCGGATGAAAACTTGTGGTGATTTTTCATAGTGGATTCAACTGGAAGCTAGAGTTCTTCCGACTGGACTAGTCCTCACAAGTGGAAAACTAGTATACGTCCTTGTGTTTGCGTTTGCTCTCTACTCTCTACTTTTCAATTACATATCTGTGATATATATATCTTATATTATGTGATCTTGTTGCTAACATTTTTAAATAGTTAATTTCTGCTGCATACTCTATTCACCCCCTCTAGAGTATTACGCTTTACAACTCGTTCCTACAATCGGTCCTACAATTGGTATTAGAGATAGGACTCTATTATCTGGCTTAACATCCTTAGAGTAGATCCTTATTATCAATTGTTAACCTCTGATTCCAATTGCTCCTACAATTGGTATCAGAGCTAGGACTCTATTATCTGGCTTAACATCCTTAGTGTAGATCTTATTATCAATTGTTAACCTCTGATTCCAATTGTCTACAATTGGTATCAGAGCAGGTGCTCCTTATAGAAAGATTATTGCAGATGTTCCTTATAGAGAGATTATTGCAGGTGCTCCTTATAGAGGTATTATTGCTGATACCAATTGCTCCTACAATTGGTATCAAAACAGGTTATATAGATAAAGTGAGGTAATACTGCTGTTATATTCTTATTTATTAGCTGTTACATAGATCACAGTATCACATATGGCAAGTATGTACTTCACAACTAAAGAGCAATACTCAAATAGACTCCCACTATTTGATGGAACAAACTATAGTTATTGGAAAACGGATGAGCTTCTACCTAAGTCTCTAGATTTTGACTTATGATCAATTATTGTAAATGGCTACAAAAAGCCTACTATCACTTCTATTCTTACATCCTCTATAATCAACAAGCCTTATTATAGTTACACGGATGAAGAAAAGAAGTTAGCTAGCCTTGATGCAAAAGGTATGCATATCTTTTATTGTGCTATAGACATAAATGTATTCAATCTTATTACTACTTGCACAACATCTCATAAAAGTTCTTGAAGCTACTTATGAGTGCAGGTATGAAAGCAAAGCTAGCAACTCCAGAGAGAAAGATAGTCTTCATAATGATACCAATATGCATAATGGAATTGGGATTTAAGGTACAACACAATCCCTTATACGAACAAGAGCTTATTGTATGTGACAACTGCAAGAAGATAGAATACATCCAAGAAGATTATACTACTGTTAGAAAGGAGAGTCACTACGAACGATCAAATGAAGGAAGATCATCGTCTTACAAGTACGCTAGCACGAGCATATGGTGTGAAAGCGAAGCAAGCGATTTCAAAGAAGAAGAGAGACCTCATCAAGCTATAAATTTATGTTCAATGGCATTATCTAACGAGGTATAAAATTTTTTTACAAAGAGAGTGAATTTTCTTATGATGAGTTATCTGATGCTTTCAGTGATCTGTTAGAAGAACACAATAAAGTATTAGATAAGTATAAGCAAGCTAGAAAGGATATTCTATCCTATAAGCGAGAGAATGAAAAGCTTACTTGCTTATTGAATGATGCTAGAAATACTCATTCTTCTGATAATTCTACCGAGATTTTTCATAGTGTTATGGCCAAATTCAGCCCGAATTCCAGAACACTGCCTTTGGAAAAACTACAAATAGAGAAGAATTTTGAACATTTTAATTCACCAATTCACTTTCTTATCTATTCTCTCTGAGCTAATACATTCTTCCAAAGTATTCCAAGCTATTTATTTTCAAATCCGAAGCAATTACAATCCTCTAGTCGATTTGCCAGTACAGTACGGTCTAGAAGCTTCAGAGCGATTGTAATTAGAGGTTTGATTGAAGATAGACACTTCACAATTGAAGTTGGTCGAGTACTTCAGATCAAAGCTTGCGTTATAGAAGTTGCAAGAACTTCGAATAAAAATTTGTGGTATTTTCCAATAGTGGATTCAACTGGAAGCTAGATTTATTCCGACTGGACTAATCCTCACAAGAGAGAAACCAGTATACATGCTTGTGTTTGCGTTTGCTCTCTACTCTCTACTTTTCATTTATATTTGTGATACATATATTCTGTGATCTTGCTGCTAACAATTTTTTAATTAGCTAATTTTTGCTGCCTACTATATTCACCCCCTTAAGAGTATTGCGCTTTACAATTCATTCATACAATTACTTCTCCTTCAGATATTTCTACTGAGATTTTCACACTTGAGTTTAGATTACATGAGGAACTTGATTGCATTAAGTAAAGCACTCAAGAAAATGCTAAACTTCAGGAGGAACTAGAATAAAAAAGAAGAAGTATTTTATTGCTTCATGTTGAATTGATGCTCTTAATGCTAAATATGATGAGATCCGTGCTAACTCTAAAAAGTTAGGGATTAGACTAGAAAAATAGGTAATACAACCTACGACTCAGTCTAACATAAGACACTTAGCATATACAAAGTCACATACGACAGATCATATAGAAAGGAAGCAAGCAAAGCTAAAGCTTTACATAACCATGCTTTCTATTACAAGTATCCACACACATTATCACATACTACTGCATGTTCTCATACTGTTGTATATAGTACTAATGTTAATTCTTTCTGTCATTTCTGGTATGAATGAACATATTTCTAATAATTGTTAGATTAGAAAACTTGTTGATATGAACTTGTGTAAATAGGTTCCCAAAGCTAACAAATGTGGATCCAAGTATTAGATACCAAAGTCTTCACCTAATATTACATGTGAAGCTTCTCATATCAAATAGACCATGAAACATGTTGGTGATTGCAAAGCTATAAAGGTCATCTTTCATGCAATTGTACCAACAGAAGTGTGGTCAGTAGAACCACTTCGGTAACATGCTTTCTAAATAGTTTTTAATATCTAGCATCCTCTTACTGATGTCTTGCTATTAGCTTTCATTGATATCTTTTAATTTGTTTATTGTTTGAATCAATATGAAACATAATCGTAGCCGGACAAGCTGTTTAGCTTAAATGATTACTTCACACTATATAGTATGTTATTTTCTACTAGTGTGACACATTTGTCTATGTATGCTATTTACTCTTAATCTTTATTCTTGAAGCATACATAGGAGCTTTTTTTTGGTGAATATTTTTAACTCTTCGCCTTGTTTTAAATGGTCACTTCTTACCGATTTGTCTTTGGTATGTCATATTTACTTTGATCGGTATTTTGTAAGTATGTATGTTTAGCACAAGTCTTCTATTTACTTGAAAAGTATATACATATACTTTTATGTTAACCTTGTGCTTGTATATATATTAACTATTGATTCTCAAATTTTATTGTGATTAAATTCTTATGAATCTTTGTCTAACAACGCATATTTATGCATGTTTTTGATCTTGTGATATTTTTTATGCTTATTAAGGATACATAATTCATTTTCATTTATATATTGCTCATATGTTTCTTATATTTTTGTATAAATATCTTTATGGGGATATATGAGTTAAGTTCAAGTTCTATATTTTTTAAAAAGTAGTTTCAAACTTGTGCTTATCTCATACATTAGCTATTGATTACTTTGAACAAATTTATGTTCTTCTCTTATTAGCTTCTTCCTCAAAGCCTCTTTTAATGATGTTTTTCTTGACTTTTTGGTTAACATTTTGGATACATGACTATTATTTAAAATATATTTTCTTGATCTTGATAAACCATTCTTTGGGTATTCACTTATTTTACTTTTAGAGATTCTGGATTTCGATGTTGTTCGATGATACTGTATATTTTCTTTGAATCTAAGTTCTTAAGAGTAGAGATCATTTTGGGAACAAGCCGAAAGGGCCCTTCTGTCATATAGGTGTAAATAGCCTGAAGCGATACGGTGTACTAGTCTTCGGACTACCGCTAGCTGGGAACCGGCCCTATAGCTAACCCAAAGTGATGAATACTTTATAGACTTAAGATTTATTAAGGTCTTCTTGTAACTATCGTCTGGTTCTGCATCCAAGGTACTAAACCCAGTCCCCTAGGTTCCAAAATACATCAACGTATCTAGGTCCTATATTTTAATTTACAAATATTTTATATTTTATTATTATCCAATGATTTTGTAGCACATATGGATAAATGTAATTGATACATCTTATGCTATATGCTACGTTGTTCTAAGAGTTTTTTAAGCCCATAGAATATAATTTATTTCATATTGCACTAAATCTTCTTAAATTCTCGGTTAGTAAAGAAGAGATTTGTTTTGGGTACACGCCTACAAAGGGTCTTTCTGTCACCACGGCTATGGCTAAAGCAAAGCAGTATTTAAGTGTTCCCCGGTGAACCTCCGTTAGCTGGGACAGTACCCCTACAGCTAATCCAAGATTGATAAACACTTTATAAACTAAAGATTTATTGAGATCTAGTTGCAATTGTTATCTGATAGATTTTGAATTTTAGATTTGATGGATAATATTATTTAATAATTTAATTTTATAAAAGGTAACATATATTGATCTTCATAGGTTAATGTCTGTCATCTTTTGATGTGTTTATTTTTCTGTCACACTATTCGATATTCAGACTTGATGATCTTGTGACTACTCATTGAATATTAGTCTTGTGATTTCGTCTTTAATTTGTGTAATATTCAATGATTTTGACCTTTATATTATTATCTTCTTATTCAAGTTACTTACTGTCTACAACATTAACTCTTTGTAGGGGAGAAGTCATGCATATTGAATGTCTCTCTCTTAAAGCGTTTCTTTTCTTTAACCCTATTGTTGTCAGGAGGACACCATGCTAAGGTTTTAAAAGGGAAGAAATGAACTTTGATAAGAAAACCTAATATTTTTGAATTAGTTTTCTACTACTGGAAATATGTTTCTAAATTTTTTTAAAATTTTTTGTCAATACTATTATTTTTGGATATAGCCATGTAAAGGTGGAGTAGTTAATTGTTTCAAATCAATTATCCCCTTGACATGCCATATACCTAGAATATATTATTCTTTGAACATTTATCTAGTTATGTTTATTTTTATTGGAGACATATTTTGTTTCTTCATCTTTAAGCATTTATTTATTGGATATTTCTTTTTGCCTAAAGATGATATTTGTTTTTGGAACTTTATATGCATTTGATCAAAGGAAAGAAAGCTCCATATCTGGATATTTCTTAGAATTTGTTATTATTTATTTTATCTATTTTTGCATACAAATTACTTCGGAACTAGATACTCATATTTTAAGGGGGAGCAAATTAATTGTTTCAATTTTTTTAAGACCTTAATATGTGGTATACCTAGTTCATCATGGACATATTTTTTACATAAAATATCTTGTTGAGTTGTTCATGATATTTGGATTTGTATTGGATGAGAGAATATATGATTATTATTATTATTATTATTTATTTTTAATTCTCTCATTTGAGTTTCTAATAATTATCTTGCCAAAATTAATTTAATTTATTGATAATCCTTTTGGTTTTAAACTGATTTGGCATTTCTTATTGAGATTTTATCTCAAAGTTCATGATTATCTATATTTAGACTGATCATCCTTTGCGGGGGAGCATTCTAGTCGACTGGATTTCTCCTTCTTAAGTATTTTATCTTTATTACCTTCATGTTTATATAATGGATATACATATATCATGCTAAGGTAATTGAATTCAAATGCATAAACTTTGGTATAGATTTTGAATAGAATCTAGTATTTATTTTGATTTCTTTTTCAATGATTATAATCTTTATAGAATTGATTCACTAATTTGTATGTGCAAATTATGAATCATAATTTTTTTGTGATCATTTCTCATTATATTTTTATTTTTTTCTAATGGATTATTATGACCAATAATAGGATTCTACGTTATTGATATCTACTTATTAAAGTCAATTTCAAAACTACAGTTTTATTTATTCATCATATTGTGTTTGAACGTCATTTTTGATTTCTAGTTGGTAAACTATGTATTGCTTGATTTTAGTTTTCTTTGTCAACATTCAACCAACTATATTGTGGTTTGATAAGTTTTTATATTTTAGTTATGCAATTTTTTAAACTTGTCGTTACACTGTTCTCCTAATCCTTGATCATGATTATTTTTGCTTTTCTCCTTTACTTATGCTTGAGTTTATTTATCTCTAATTATAGGGGAGCTTATTTTTTGATCATGTCAAAGGGGAGAAATAAGTTTAAGTTAGCACACAATATTCTAGTATTATGTATTTATTAGTGACGCATGCATCTATTGTATATATATTAAACTTAACCGATTTGCCATAATCAAAAAGAGGGAGATTGTTACCCCAATGATTATGTCATGTTTTTGAATATGACTAACTTATTAAGTTTAACATAATAACATCACTAATATTCATGTAATCACTATCATGTTACTACTTTAACTTTGCATTGTCCTAATATTAACATTGTCCTAAATGTTCTCTATATCAATATTGCTATGCTTGTATCAAATTAGTTTGTTTGTCTAACATGTACTCGTAGACATGCAATAAGCATGATCAAGTTCTATCAAAACAGGACATATCCAATAGAGAATTATTATTAATGGGCCAAAGACGGCGTCATACAAGAAGATTTCTCTTAACCGCCTAACGACCTATCCGGGGCCTCGTATTGGGGGTTCCGTTGCCCGGTCAGCGGACAGGGGTCGAGGGGGCAGCGCCCCCCGTAGGGGTTCGGGGGCAAAGCTACCGAAATGTATTCAAATTTTCGGATCTGTTTATCCTTGGACGATTGCCGTCAAGAAAAAAAGCATCTTCATGTTTGCTCAAATATCAGAAGAAATACGTCATCAAAGGGCTATTGGTTTTCCTATTTAATCAATATATTTTTCATATTTATTGAGTCTAGGAATACGATGTAAACTGCATCGTACTGGAAAATAGGCTATCCAAGAAACATTTTCAAAATACCCTTTTATTTTGAAAACAAGCCCACTTACAAAAGCCCAAACTACTTGACTTTTCAAAAAGCACAAAACCAGTTTGCAAAAACCCTGACTGAACTCCAACAGAATTTGGCCCAAATTCGGCCAAAGTTTGGTTAGTGGACGTTGAATTTTAAACTTGGTCTTCCTACAGTTATGGATCCCAACGAGATTTTCTTACAGAGTTCTGCCCGAATTCTTCCTGAATTCTGTTAGAATTCTTCCTTTGGAAAAATTATAAATAGAGAAGGATTTCGATCATTTCAACTCACCAATTCACTTTCATATCTCTTCTCTATAAGCCTACTACTTCTTTCAAAGTGATCTGAGCTATTCATTTTCAAATCCCAAGCCAGTTATAATCCTCTAGTCGATTTGCCAGTGCAGTACGGTCTAGAAGCTTCTGAGCGATTATAATTAGAGGATTGATTGAAGATAGACACTTCACAATTGAAGTTGGTCGAGTACTTCGGATCAAAGCTCGCGTTGTAGAAGTTGCAAGAACTTCAGATGAAAACTTGTGGTGATTTTCCATAGTGGATTCAACTGGAAGCTAGAGTTCTTCCGACTGGACTAGTCCTCACAAGAGGAAAACCAGTATACATCCTAGTGTTTGCGTTTTCTCTCTACTCTCTACTTTTTATTTACATATCTGTGAGATATATATATATATATATATATATATTATTGATCTTGTTACTAACATTTTTAAATAGTTAATTTCCGCTGCCTACTCTATTCCCTCTAGAGTATTGCGCTTTACAACTCGTTCCTACAATCGGTCCTATAGTATTACCCGAGGAGTTGCCAGGGCTGCCACCGACTGAGACATCAAGTTTTCTATAAAGTTTATTATAGGAGCCGAGCCCATCACATCTCGGGTATACCAGCTATCACCCAAGTAGTTGGTAGAGACGAAGACGTAGATTGACGAATTACTAGAGAAAGGCTTTATTCTTGCCAGTGCATCACCATCGAAAGCACCCATCTTGTTCATGCTACGCATGTGCATAGACTACAGAGCCTTGAATGCAGTGACGGTAAAGGACAAATATCCCTTGCCATGCATAGACACTTATTCGATCAATTGAGTGGATCCAATGTATTCTCTAAGATTAACTTGCGTTCGGGCTATTATCAGTTACACGTTCGAAAGGAAGATATTTTGAAGACTGCATTCCATTCAAGATATAGGCATCACAAGTTTTTGGTCATCCCATTCGTTTTGACCAATGCTCCAATGGTCTTCATGAATCTTATGAACAAGATCTTCCATTAGTACTTTGACAAATTTGTGATCGTACTTATAGATGATATCTTGATATATTCAAGGAGCCACGAGGAGCACGAGCAGCATTTACAGATAATCTTGGGGGCCTTGAGGAATGAGCAGCTTTTTGCGAAGCTTAGCAAGTGTGACTTATTTCTCAAGAAGGTTTCATTTCTTGGGAATATTTCCACGGGAGACAGCATATCGGTAGATCGGGGAAGGATCTCAACAGCCAAGGAATAGCCCGCTCCCACATCAGCCTTCGAGGTGAGAAGTTTCCTTGGACTTACGTGTTGTTATCAAAAGTTGGTGGAAGATTTCGCACGAATAGCAGGGTCCATGACTCGATTGACTTGCAAAGACCAAGAGTTCATATGGACGGAAGATTGTTAAGAGGCTTTTGATGAGTTGAAGAAGTGCTTGACCACGACATCACCTTGGTACTTCCAACTGGCCCTGGAGGATTCGTGATATACAGTGATGCATCCAAAATAGGATAGGGATGCATCTTGATGCAGCATAGCCGAGTAGTAGCATATGCATCGAGGTAGTTGAGAGTGCATGAGAAGAATAATCCAACCCATGATTTATAGCTCATAGCAGTCATCTTCGCTCTAAAACTTTGGAGACATTACTTGTACGGCGAGAAGGTAGATATTTATACTGATCATGAGAGTTTCAAGTATGTTTTTACACGAAAAGAGTTTAACATACGACAACGTCGTTGGTTGGAGCTAATGAAGGATTGTAAGATCGAGCTGCATTACCATTCCGGCAAGACTATTGTTGTGGCAGATGCATTAAGCCGTAAGCCTATGGCTCATTTCTTGACCACACAAAAAGAGTTGCTAGAAGACTTGCAGAAGATTAGAGTGAAGTCGTATTTTCTGGTAAGAATGACGTAATAGACAATCTTCAAATGCAATCATCGTTAGTAGAGAATCAAGGCAACATTACCTACATACGCTAGATTCTGACGACTTAGAGAGAGGGTCGAAGCTGGAGAGCAGACGGGATTGAGTATTCATCTCGATGGTAAATTACAATATGGTGATCGTCTGTATATTCCAAACGGAGAGCTGCGGTAGAAATTGATGGGTTAAGCACATAGCTCGATCTACTCTATACACACTGGAGAAACCAAGATGTACCGAGACTTGCGGCAGCATTATTGGTGGCACGGGATAAAGTGAAAGATAGCTTATTTCGTGGCAAAGTGTTTGGTATGCCAACAAGTGAAGGTAGAGCACCAGAGGTCAGCTAAATTATTGCAGTCGCTACCCATTACCGAGTGAAAGTGGAGCATACCAGCATAGACTTCGTTACGGGATTTCCTCGAGTCGTAGTAGACGAGATGCCATATGGGTGATCGTTGATAGGCTTACTAAATTACCCCTTCTTGCTATTTAAAGTGGGTCAATCCATAAATGTCTTGGCTGACATGTATATGAAGCAAATAGAGAAGCTACATGGTGTGCCAGTTGGCATCGTGTCCGACCAAGGCTCGAGATTCACCTTACATTTCTGGAGAAGCATGCAAGAAAGCTTGGGCACCTGCCTGAAGTTTAGCACGGCTTACCACCCGTAGATCAACGGACAGTCAGAGCTTACTACGTCCGACATACAGTCAGAGCGTACTATTCAAATGCTAGAAGATATGTTGAAAGCGTATATACTTGACTTTGGCAGATCATGGAAAACCACCTCTATCTTGTGGAGTTTTCTTACAACAATAAATCAAGGAGTATCTAGATAGCTCCGTTTGAAGCATTGTATGGTAGGAAGTGTCGGTCGCCTATTTATTGGAGCGATGTGGAAGAGTGGCAGATATTGGGTCCCGAATTGGTCGTGAACACTGTAAAGAAGGTGAAGAAGTGTCACGTTCCATAACCAAAATACTGGAGAGCGAAGACTGATATAGCTAGCTACGTATAATAAAGTGCAACCCCCTCGTAATACGGTCATGGCTGTCGAGATGCATGAAGGTTAAACTACAATCCATCAGTCTCTATGGTCAGGAACAAGCCTAGTGTCTCAATCTCAAAAGTAAATAAATATACAAGATGTTAGATCACCAAACATATGTAGGAACGAAATCGTAAAACAGAATACTCTAGAGGGGGGTGAATAGAGTAGGCAGCAATATTGCTAATTGAAAACTCGTTAGCAGTTAGATCACATATATAATAATAATCATAAAATAAATGACAGTAATAAAAGGTGATCAGAAGGCAAACGCAAACACCGAGATTTATACTGGTTTTCCTCTTATGAGGACTAGTCCAGTCGAAAGAACTCGAGCTTCCAGTTGAATCCACTATTGAAAAATCTCGTAAGTTTTCATTCGAAGTCCTTGCAACTTCTACAGACGCGAGCTTTGATATGAAGAACTCGACCAACTTCAATTGTGAAGAGTTGTATCTTCAATCAAGCCTCTGATTACAATTGCTCTGAAACTTCTAGACTGCACCGTACTGGCAAATCGACTAGAGGATTGTAACTGGCTTGGGATTTGAAAAAAAGTTTTTTAGAACTCTTTGGAAGAAATATAAGCTTTAGAAGAGAAGAGATTGAATGTGAATTGGTGATTTGAAATGATCGAAATCCTTCCCTATTTATAGTTTGTCCAAAGATAGAACTCTGACAGAATTCGGACAGAATTCGGATAGAACTCTTTGTAACAAACCGCAACCGAAGGAGACCAAGTTAAAATCAAACGTTCACATAACGTTCAACTTGGCCAAACTCTAGCCGAACTCTTGTCGAGTTCTGCTAGGATTCTGCCAGTTGACTTTGGGAAAAATAATTTGGCTTTTTGAAAAGTCCTTCAGAAGCTTTTTGTAAAAAGGATATTTTTCAAAAATATAGTCATTTTTAAAAGGATAGGGTGATTGTGAAAAACGATTCAGGACAGCCTATTTTCCGGTACGACTTGGTGTACAATGTATTTCTAGACTCAATAAAATGAAAAATTATATTGCTTTGAAGGAAATACATTCTGAATGGAAAAAACTTAGATCTTGAACATAGTAGATATCCATCATTGAGTAGTGTCCAAAACGTCGTAGGTAATATCTGAATTTACTTGTATTTATATCGAGACAGAGTTTGATCAATTATTAAAATCAGGTTTGACCATGACCAATGGGCCAATAATCTCTCCCATTTTGATAATTGACAAACCTTGCCGATATAACATTTAGTTTGGATCAATTCAAATGTACCAAAAAAATTGTTCATAACCTGTATTCATGAAGATGTTAGATCTTATTTTTCCCCCGTTGTCACTTAGAAAAATAATTGCAAAAGAGAAAACTCCCCCGCAATAAATGCATAAGTAACAATAATTGAAGAAACACAATTAAAAAATATAAGAACATTCATCATCGGCAAGGTATAAACATTAAAAAAATAAGATAGACAGATATTGTATAAAACAACACAGGCATGGTATTTGTCACAGGCAGTAAATATGAAGCATAATAGAAAGATAATGCTAGAATAAAGTGAAACAAATAAAGTGCTGAATAATAAACAAATGTGAGTCAAATGCCAAACTGAGGCATAAAAACGTATGTCTATGTAAGTCAGAAATTATAACTGAAATAAAGAGTACTGATAATATCGTGGAATGTCAGAGCATTTACATGTAAACATAAGACAAAATATCAGTCTCAATAAGAATAAAATCTCAAAAATCATCATCCTCATCATCATCATCGGCTGCAGCGCTAGCATGTCCAGATGGACCAGCTCCAAAGTGCCGACGCCAGAAGTATGAGGAGTGGCACCAGAAGTACGATACCAATCGTAAGCGTTCCCTAGCTGGAACAGAGAGTAGACCACCTCATCATCAATACGGTAGAGTGCTAGCAGAGTGACTCGTCTGTGCAAATCAGATCGGCGAAGGAGTTGGCAATAGCCTGGAACCGAGTCACGTCACGGAACTCATGTTCCCTAGATGTCAACATAAAATGACTGCAGATCTGAAAGATGCTGATGAATACCCTCAAAGGTCACAGGGTAAGACTGAGAAGGACCATGTACTGAAGGAGTAGGTACAAGAGGAGCAGGTGCAGTAGGTGGAGAAACAGTGGCAATGATGCGACGGAAGATTTTGAGGAGCTTGGGCTCAGGGTCCAGAGCACAAGTGCATAAGTCAATGTCGAATCTCTGAAAGATGCGTGGGATGATCATCGCATAAGAGAGGTTACGGTCTCTTCTGCGACATCTACCCATCATCTGAATGATAGTCTTAGGGGCAGAAAAAGGAATCACCTTAA
This sequence comes from Iris pallida, assembly GCA_029216955.1. Lineage (NCBI taxonomy): Eukaryota > Viridiplantae > Streptophyta > Magnoliopsida > Asparagales > Iridaceae > Iris > Iris pallida. The sequence goes on from JANAVB010012599.1 coordinate 11,030,994, forward strand.
GAATGTGATATTAAGCAGAAGCTCAAGTGCAGTGACATCATCTTTTGAAGTGGAGTTTGGAAGTAGAGTGTAATAGATGATGCGATGTAATTCATATTTAAATAAGTTCAAGTTATTGGTCTTGAACTTTCTAGGACGAGAACGTGCGGGTGCACAAAGCTAATTTTTGAAACTAACGCGAGTCGTACCATCAGAAATCGAAATTAGTGATGTCATCGAGCGGGGCACCTTCGTTTAGAATACCAAGATTTTCGCTAACGTTTCATCAATAAACTCGATATCTATCCCTCCGACATGTGTTCTCGCGGTAAAAGTATCTAACACGAAATTACAGTAAAATAGTCTAATGGCATTAGTAGCTATAGGGAATTGTAAAGTAACAAATTATTGTAACCCTAATGCCTCAAAGTAAGGATGGTGGTCGGAAAAGACAGTCCATTTGATCAGAGATCCGGTACAAATAGTATGCATAATGAAATCGGCATACCAAAGTAGGGCTTGGTCGAAGTTTTGAAATAAAACTCGTCCGATGCACCGTCATCCGATTGGACTAAGAAAAGAGGAATCCGTATGCGGATCCGAAGATGATGCCTCTTCACTGGCATGGGTCTTCTTCCTCTTGAAAGGAATAATCCCTTAGGCATTATATCCCAAAAACTAGAAACCCTAACAATTGGAAAGTGGAAAAAAGAAAATATACCTCCCGAGAATTGGATATGCTGTAGAGGACAAAATTCTCCGCATGAATCCAAATTGTGGACGAAGATCTCCAAGTGGATTGGAAGAAAAAGGTGGAGATGAACTAAGGTTTAGGGGGCACGACTGCTGCTATTTTGATGAAGTTTGGAAGAATGAAGAAGAGATGGCCTCAGGTTCTGACTGGTACATATATATACCCAGTCGAACTATGCCCGAATTCGGACCGAACTCGGGCCGAACTCGGGCCGAATTCGCCAAGGGTTGGCTGGCTATATATATATATATATTTATATATTTATATATATATATATATATATATATATATATTCATCAATTTGTTTCAAATATTTAATTCAGAGTTTAGTAAATTTAGATTTCAAATAACATAATTAATATTATTTTATAAATTTATATTCTTTACTCAGCATCTGTCTCAGATTAGCTGTAGGAGTACTGTACCAGCTAACGGAGGTTCACCAAGGAACTCTTAAATACCGCTTCGCTTCGACCATAGTCGTAGTGACAGACAGACTCTTTTTAGGCTTGTCTCGAAAATAATTATTGAGTATCGAATATTAATTAAACACAATTAATTAATATTATTGACATCTAAAATTTCTAATTCTCGACGTAAATAATTGAAACGATCTTCTGCTAGAGGTTTTGTGAGTATGTCAGCTAATTGATTCTGTGTGTGTAGGTATACAAGGTCTATATCTCCATTTTGTTGATGATCTCTAAGAAAGTGATGTCTAATCTCGATATGTTTAGTACAAGAGTGACATAATGGATTCTTAGTCAAATTAATAGAACTAGTGTTGTCACAGAAAATGGGTATGTGCGTAAAATGCAATCCATTTTCTTCTATAGTTTACTTCATCCACAAAATTTGTGGACAACAACATCCTGCGACGATATACTCAGCCTCGGTTGTTGATAATGCAACAGAATTTTGCTTCTTACTAAACCAAGAGACTAGAGCTTTTTTAGAAAATAATATGTACCGCTAGTACTTTTTCGATCTACTTTACATCCGGCAAAATCAGCATCAGAATAACCGGTTAGGTTAAATGACGTGGTTTTGGGATACCATAAGCTGACAGAAGAAGTGCCTTTAAGGTATCGAAAGATACGCTTAACTGCACAGATGTGATTCCTTAGGATTAGCTTGAAAGCGTGCACATAAGCAAACACTAAACATAATGTCTGGTCGACTAGCAGTTAAATACAGTAAGCTACCGATCATACCTCGATACTTACGTATGTCGACAGGTTTGTCTTGTTCATCAATATCAAGCTTAGTTGAAGTCGCCATTGGAGTGCTAAGTGGCTTGACTGTTTCCATGTCGAACTTCTTTATTATATCCTTTGTGTACTTTGCTTGACTTATGAACGTCCTATTGTTGGTTTGTTTGATTTGCAGTCCGAGAAAGAATTTTAGCTCTCCCATCATGCTCATCTCAAACTCATTCTACATACACTTTGAAAATTCTTGACAAAGAGATTCATCAATAGATCCAAAAATAATATCATCTACATAGACTTGAATCAAAAGAATGTTGTTATTCAAAGATTTTATAAACAATGTAGTGTCAACCTTTTCCTTTAAAATCCGTTATCAAGTAGAAAAGAGCTCAGACGATCGTACCAAGCACGAGGGGCTTGTTTCAAACCGTATAAGGCTTTCTTCAACTTGAAAACATATTTAGGAAATTTAAATCAGTAAAACCAGGAGGTTAAGCTACATAAACTTTTCTTTTATAAAAATTTAAAAATGCACTTTTGACATCCATTTAAAATAACTTAAAATTATGAAAACATGCAAATGCACATAACATACGAATGGATTCTAATCTTACAACTGGGCGTAAGTCTCATCGTAGTCGATACCTTCCTCTTGATTGTATCCTTGAGCAACGAGTCGAGCCTTATTACGTCACTAAACCATTCTCGTTCAGTTTATTTCAGAATACCCATCGGGTGCCAATGATCGGATGATCAATAGGCTTGGGAACAAGTTCCTAAACTTGATTCCGTTCGAATTGGTTTAATTCTTCTTGCATAGCATCTAACCAAAAATTATCACTACATGTTTCTTCAATATTTTTGGGTTCAAACTACAAAACAAAAGCAAGACAAGAAGCTATATCTTTATTAGAGGAGCGAGTACTTATACCCTTGGTAATCTCACCAATTACCAAGTCCTTTGGATGATTAGCCAAGAATCTCATCTTTTGGTGTAGTCTTAGGATTGCTAGTTCTGGCTTCTTTGCTTGAAGGTTCATCTGATGTTTGATGTGATGGTTCTGTATCTCTGTGTGAAGGTTTTAAAGTAGCTGTACTTGGTGTGATTAAGTCTTCATTGTCATCATCGTCTAAGTGTTGATTTAGCTCATCAAACTTGACATTGATTAATTCATCGATGATCATGGTTCTTTTGTTGAAGACCCTGTATCCTTTGCTCTTTGCTACATAACCTAAAAATATACCTTCATCGGCCTTTTTTTATCAAATTTACTCAAATTGTCTTTATTATTAATAATAAAACATTTACAACCAAAAATCTTGAAATATGAATCATTTGGTGTTCTATCAAACCATAGTTCATAGGGAGTCTTCTTCGATATAGGTTAAATTAGAACTCTTTTGAGAATATAACATGCTGTATTTACAGCTTCAGCCCAAAAGTATCTAGGTAGACTAAACTGGTTTAACATTACTCTAGCCATTTCAGATAAAGTTCAGTTCTTACATTCCACAACTCCATTTTGTTGCAGAGTCCTAGGGCAAGATAATTCATGCAAATAACCGTGTGTATCACAAAATAGCTTGAATTCTGCATTCTCAAATTTGCCGCCATGATCACTACGAATGCGAGTAATCATGAACCCTTTTTCATTCTGTACTTTCTTGCAAAAGGTGCCGAATTCTGATAATGCATCGTTCTCGCGTGCAAGAAAATAAACCCATTTATATATAGAGAAATCATCTATAATGACAAATGCACATAACTTACCACCTAGACTAGCAGTTCTTCCAAATAAGTCCATATGTAACAGTTGCAAAGGTCTAGTGGTACTTATAGCATTCTTGGATTTAAATGCGGATTTGGTAGCTTTGTTCTTTTCACATTCACTACATACCGTATCCTTCTTGAAAGAAATGTCCGGTAAGCCGCGTACCAACTTCTTTGTAGATAGTCTTGAAATTGTATCTATGTTTGCATGACCGAGTCTCATATGCCATAGTTGACTCTCGATGCTTTTGGCCATCAAACATCTACCTGCTTCGTTAGCATCTTCCAACAAATAGAAAACATATATGTTGTCTTCCCTAATACCTTCAAATATAGTACTACCAGTTGAACTATCAACTATAGTACATTATTTTTGACGAAGTTAATACCATAACCATGATCAGCTAAATGGCTTATGCTGAGCAGATTATGTTTTAACATGGTAACTAGACATACTTTTTAATCACTTGATAGGGAGCCTTACCAATGTCACCGATACCGATTATGTACCCTCTTAAACTATTACCGAAGGAGACGTATCCTTCGGTATTCTTCTTCGACAGTGTTGCGAATAGTGAAGCGTCACCGGTCATATGCCGTGAGCAACAACTGTCGAGGATCCATTTGCTCCTAGCATGTGAAGGGCGTCCCACCTACAAAACAATTTGTAGATGAAACTCTTGGTACCCATTTCTTGTAGGGTCCTGACTGGTTAGTTTTTGGTATCCATGCATAAATATTTAAATCTACTAACTTTCTGATTATACATGCAGAAGATATATGACCAATAAGTCCACAATAATGACGTTTAGCATGTTGAGTGTTGAAAGTAGTATGAGGTGCATGATTGGTAGGTTTTGGTTTTCTAGTATAGAAGAATGCATGCCTATTAGTCTTCTTGGACATAGTTTTGGTATGGTTTGGTCTAACAGTATTGGGCGTGTTCCGATGATTCGGTAATTGACACGTGTTAGAATAGGAAGCGACAACTTCAGGACATTTTCCTAAACTAATTTATAACTTTTTGGAAGTGTCATATAATCTACTATAGCCAGATGTGAGTGATTCTAATCTGATCTGTGCACACTGGAGACTCTTTCTCTCCTTTGATAGGTCTTCCTTTAACTGGATGATAGTTTGGTCTTTTTCTTCTGATAGCTTAACAGTCTCGTGTAACAATAATTTAATAGAAGAAAGCTCACCAGACTCATTTGAAGAGTCATTATTTCTAACATGATCTAATTGGTCGGTAAGCCTTCCTAGTTCACCTTTGTACTCTTTGAGTACCTTCTTAGAGGTTTTATATTTACTACAAAGTTTTCTGTAATTATTTAGCAGGTCACTGAAAGCCTCTCATAGTTGTACAAAGGTGAATCATCATAAGGATCAAATAGAGGATTAGTGATTACCTGATCACAAACCATCAAGCACACATTTGTAGCGTCGTCTAATTGTTCGTCTTCTGAGTCGCTAGCCTCACTTTCATGCCATATGCTTGTGTTGGCGTACTTCCTTGATGTAGATTTCTTCAGGTAGCCTTTGTCATATTTGCTGCTTTTCTTTGATGATGATGCTGTTGGACAATCTTTCTTCATGTGTCCTTACTTCTTGCATCCGTAGCAAATAGGATCTTCCTCGTTGTTGTTGTTGTTGTCTTTTGTTCTTCTGTTAAATCTCATGAACTTTTTGAATTTGCTTACCAGAAGTGCTTGATCTTCAGAATCGGAGTCGCTGTCATCAGAGTCGTCTTCGATAGTTCTTCTATGTTGAGCCTTGAGAGCGATCGACTTCTCTGACTTCTCCTTTGCGTAGCATTTTTAAAGTCTTGAAGTTCTAACTCGTGAGTGAGTAGCTTACCCACGAGTGTTTCCAGAGACATTGTTGAGAGGTCGTTCCCTTCAATGATTACAGTAGCCTTTGGAATCCAGTTCTTTGTAAGAGCTCGTTCCTTCGTGGGTTACTTCGAGAAGTTTCCATACTTCGTTTGATGTTGTGCAGGTAGACACCCTGTTGAATTCAGTTCTGTCTAAAGCATAAAATAGTGCGTTAATAGCACGTGCGTCAAGACTGGCCTTTTTCTTTTTATCCTCTGTATATTTGTAATGGGGTTTTTCAACTAAAACCCATCAACATTAATACGAAGGGGATTTTTTTAGCCATCAATAACTACAGACCATAAGTCAAAATCAAGAAATTTCAGAAAGAAACTCATACGTGTTTTCCAATAAGTGTAATTTATGTCGTCAAACAGTGGAGGTCTGTTTGTGGCTTAGCCTTCACTTGTGAATTTTATAGTTGCCATGTGTAATGTTGTGATCTATATACCAATTGAATATAACTGCCATTTTACCTTGCTTTACCTGTATAACCCGCTCTGATACCAATTGTAGGAAAGCAGAATACTCTAGAGGGAGGGTAAATAGTGTAGGCAGCGGAATATTGCTAATTAAAAACTCGTTAGCAGTTAGATCACAGATAGAATAATAATCACAAAATAAATGACAATAATAAAAGGTGATCAGAAAGCAAACGCAAATACCGAGATTTATACTAGTTTTCCTCTTGTGAGAACTAGTCCAGTCGGAAGAACTCTAGCTTCCAGTTGAATCCACTATTGAAAAATCCTGCAAGTTTTCATACGAAGTCCTTGCAACTTCTACAGAAGTGAGCTTTGATGCAAAGAACTCGACCAACTTCAATTGTGAAGAGTTGTATCTTCAATCAAGTCTCTGATTATAATTGCTCTGAAACTTCTAGACCGTACCGTACTGGCAAATCGACTAGAGGATTGTAACTGGCTTGGGATTTGAAAATAAAAGCTTTTTAGAACTCTTTGGAAGAAATATAAGCTTTAGAAGAGAAGAGATTGAAAGTGAATTGGTGATTTGAAATGATCGAAATCCTTCTCTATTTATAGTTTTTCCAAAGACAGAACTCTGACAGAATTCTGGCAGAATTCGGACAGAACTCTTTGTAACAAACCGCAACTGAAGGGAGACCAAGTTCAAAATCAAACATTCACATAATGTTCAACTTGGCCGAACTCTGGCCGAACACATGCCGAGTTCTGCTATGGTTCTGCCAATTGATTTTGAGAAAAATAATTTTGGCTTTTTGAAAAGTCGTTCAGAAGCTTTTTGTAAAAATAATATTTTTCAAAACATAGGTCATTTTTAAAGGATAGTGTGAATTTGGAAAATGATTCCGGACAGCCTATTTGCCAGTACGACTTGGTGTATAATATTTTCCTAGACTCAATAAAATGAAAAATTATATTGCTTTGAAGGAAATACATTCTGAATGGCAAACAGCTTCGGTCTTGAACATAGTAGATATCCATCACTAAGTAGTGTCCAAAACGTTGTAGGTAAACATCTAAATTGACTTGTATTTATATCGTGACAGAGTTTGATCACTTATTAAAATCAGGTTTGACCATGACCAATGGGCCAACAACATACAAAGTAAGGCATCCCAAATATTAAATATTCAGATGATCATGAAGCTAGTCATACAAAATACGAGACTAGCAAGTGTTAAGTCATACATGATCAATCCTAGGATTTGTTAATCATGTTACAGCCCTTAGGCAAACAAGAATTAAGTTTCAACACGAGCTAACACTTGCTCGGCGGCAAAATGCCTCAAAAAAATAATTTACAATAGAATAGGAGAGCAAAATAAGAAACTCACTCGTTGCCAGGATTACGTCTGGTGTTCACCATCTGGCTGATAAGCAAGAAGATCCTTGGGTATCACTCCAAAATTTGGCCATACAAAATAGCTGTGTCAGACCCCAGAAAGAGCAAGTGCCACAAGGGAGGCTTCACTTAGGAATTAAAACCAGCATATAATAAAAGAAGAACTGATAAAATAGCATAGTTAAATGACAAAAAAGACTGAGTTAACATAAAACATAGCTTGTAGTAGAAGGAAAAAGAGGAGGGATAATTCCCATGTTAATCATGAGACAAGCATTCAGGCACGACCAATCAAATCCTACGGCTTGCTATCATTAGCTAACTAGGGTTATCACATGCCTAGTTACTAGCAAGATGCAGTTGAGATGTTCCCATAGTCACAAGCCCTATAGCTATCTAGGTTATCCAAATGAGGTATTTTTTTAGATTTACAAGAGTTATCAAGATTTTTGGTGTACTTTTAGTACTTATGATATGAAGAAGTGACCCACATGACAGTGGGCTAAAAATGTGACCTACTCGTCGGCATGCTAAAGTCCCTCACGGTAACCAGGAATCCATGTCCTAGACATGATGCAAGATAAGACAGGTAGCTTGTACAGGCACAATCAAAAAAGTCAACCACGGTGTCAAGACAAGAGTTACTTAGCAAGTCAGGGTAGCTATCGCAATAGCCTTTCAAGATTATACATGTCACGTCAGGTTACTTGTCATGTCAAGAGTACTTGTCTGGAGTATGCCTCGATGGGCCACTTATCAAGAGTTATCTAGACGGGTTCATGTTATCATGTTCAAGTCAAGTTCGAGTTACTATCTCAAGACTATCAAGTGTCAAGTCAGGTCATCGCAATTTAGGCCAAGTATAGAAAAAACATGTAAAGAAGATCGAGAACACCCATGTGTGATTGAAACTATAAAGATATATAACTTTTATGTCTTGAGTTTTTCAAGATTCTAGCTACAAAATAGCTTAAACGGACAAAAACTGTCATTTAGAGTAATTCGCGCACGGGGAAAAGGCGCATGGCGCAAGGTGCAAGGCGTGCGAGGTGTGAGGTGCACAAGGTGTAAGGTGTACGAGGTGCGAGGTACACGAGGAGCAAGGTGCAAGATGCATGAGGTGCACGAGGTGCGTGAGGTGCAAGGTA
>JANAVB010012599.1:11039570-11054570 GCA_029216955.1 Iris pallida
GCCGTCAACAGTAAGGTCTTTGTGTGGCTTGGCCTTCACTTGTGAATTTTACAGTTGCCATATGTTATGCTGTGATTTATAGTAATTAAGAATAATTGAATATAACTGCTATTTTACCTTACTTTACCTGTATAACCCGCTCTGATACCAATTGTAGGAACAAAGTCGTAAAGTAGAATACTCTAGAGGGAGGGGGTGAATAGAGTAGGCAGCAGAATATTGCTAATTAAAAACTTATTAGCAGTAAGATCATAGAATTAAATCAATAATCACAAAACAATAACTATAAAAGAAATGAGATCAGAAGGCAAACACAAACACATCAATGTATACTGGTTTTCCTCTTGTGAGGACTAGTCCATTCAGAAGAACTCTAGCTTCCAGTTGAATCCACTATTAGAAAATCCCGTAAGTTTTCATACAAAGTCCTTGCAACTTCTACAGATGCGAGCTTTAAAACGAAGAACTCGACCAACTTCAATTTGAAGAGTCTTTCTTCAATCAAGCCTCTGATTACATTTCTCTAAAATCTTTTCGACCGTACCGTACCGACAAATTGATTAGAAATTGTAACTGGCTTGGGATTTGAAAATGAAAGCTTTTTAGAAAACTCTTTGTAAAGAAACGTAAGCTTAGAAGAGAAGAGATGAAAGTGAATGAGTGATTTGAAATGATCAGAATTCTTCTCTATTTATAGTTTTTCCAAAGACAAGACTGGCAGAATTCGGACAAAACTCTATGTAACAATACGCAACTGAAGGAACCAAGTTTTTCAAACGTTTAAAAATCAAAAGGTTACTAACTGAACTATGGCCGAAATCGGGCCGAGTTCTGTCAGGTTGGTCAGGGTTTTTTTAAAAGTAATTTTTGGGCTTTTTAAAATCCTTCAGAAGCTTTTATAAATAAGGATGTTTTTTAAAAACATAGGTCTTTTTTAAAAACGATTTTGGATAGCCTATTTGCCAGTATAACTCGATGTACAAGTATTCCTAGACTCAATAAAAGTAAAAAATTATATTACATAAAGAAATACAAACTCGAGTGACGATATTCCTTCATAAGATGACCCTTCTTATGACAGAAGCGACATTTAGGAAGCTCCTTAATTGGATAGGGTGATGCCCTCGGTTGTTGTTGTGTCATAGAATGTCTGATTGGCCCACTGGATAAGGCTATCTAGTCTAGTTGCTAGAGTAGGGTGTCTCTGAGCTGTTGTACCTCCTTGTAAAGGAGTTCTTGGCTTCTTGCTTATTCTAATACTACAACATGAGAGACTCTAGACTACATATTAATATGCTTCTTAAGATCTAGTGACATTCCTTGGTGAAATCTTTTGGCCCTCTCTCGCTCAGTTGAAATCAATGCCGTACCGAATCTGCTCAGTCGACTGAATTCTGCATCGTACTCGTCTATAGTCATGTTCCCCTACTTGAGATAGAACTGATATAGAGGACTTCATGTACATGGATAGGAAGGAATCTCTCATTCAAAGTTGGTAGAACTCTTTCCAAGTCTGACTGGTTCCCAAACGCCTTTCTTTGTCTTTTCACCAATGATTGCACTGTCTTCTAACAATAAATCTACTGCCATCATCCACAAGTCCTCAGGCAACTATGATGCCTTCAATCGCTTCTCTATGTTAATGAGCCATTCAAAAATCCCTAACGGACCCTTGGTACCTTTAAAATTCTTGGGCCTTATGTCGATGAAGTCCTTAATGTAGCCCACATAGGGTTGTGGTACAGGTACTGAAGGTGGTGGTGGTGGTCAATTTAGCGGGACTATCATGTTCTGTCTAAGTAGCTTGGTCTGCTGCCACTAGGAATGCATCATGGCATACATGAACTAGGTAGTAAGGTTTCCATCAGCTGGTGGTGGAGGCATTTATGGTCTGGACTGAAGTGGAAACCGCTGAGGGAACGGTAGAAAAGGTGGTGGTACATTCCTACTGGAAGGCACTGTAGTAGCCTTCTCAGTCGGGCCGACTGGTGGTACTTGAATCTGAGTGTTCTGTTATACTGCGATGGGGTCATGGTAGCCTTCTGCTGTCTATGCTGGTACGGGAAACTTGAGTTTGTGGTGGGACCTGCTCCTTTTGAGTGGTTGCGTCACCAAATGTGATGGCAAGGGGGAAACATGTCCGCTTCAAAGGTGCATTTTGCTGGCACAAAAGTAAGGATATATTAGGACAGATTCAAGCAAAACTCAATTCAAGCAATAAATGAGAGTTCAAAAAATTGAGGTCAAAGGAGGTACATGATAGATAAGTTGTGGATGAGATTCTATTCCTATTCCTATATGCAGGCTTTGTAAACCCCACTATTTTTTAAAATTTTGTTTTAAATTTTTTGAGTATTTTTGGTATTTTCATTTCTAGTAAATGGTTAGTAAATAATTATATGATTTTCCTATATAAAACTAGCAAATAAAATATTAACTCTTAGTATATTGCTTGCAAAATTTTACTCAAATATACTTTATGAGTGTTTATTGAGTTCTAGATTTTTAGAAATTTTTTATAAATTTTTAGGTGCTTATGTTGGGTGTGTATATATAACAAATCTATTAAGTCATTACTGTTCACAATGAACAGTAATGAGAAAAGCTCGACCCTGCCTTCCTTTTCCGCGACTAAAACACTCGGGCAAGATTTGATTTGAATTATATCATGCGAATCTCCTCACCAAATCTTCCCAAACCTATTCATAATCTAATCCTCCTCTCATTCATCACAAATCCCAATCAATTCCTAGGTCTAATCGAAATCAAAATCGACCCGAACTAAGATTTAAATCCCATATACATACTCGATGAACGCCTAGGGTTTTTTCAGAAAATCCATCGATACCACATATCCCAATCCAAGCACCTGAACCCCAAGTACGCCGACGCCCCACGCATACCATTGACCACCTGCACATCCTCTAGATCACCAGAGTAGTCACCGGTCGAACACCAAACCGCAAGAACAGAGTAACTCTGTTTTTGCACAGCAAAGAGGTATACCCCTTCACCGTCTCGTTTCTTCGCGCATAGTGATATTTTTTGATTATGTGAGTTGCTATGTAGAGCCTATATGACCCTCTTAAAACCTTAGTAATTAGGGTTGGTTGTATCGAAACCATTCGATCGAGAAATCACCAAAGTCGATGAAAATCGACTGTTACAATTGATGGAATTGGGATTTCATGTGCCCTTGTTTGAAGACAAATTTTGGCCATCTACTAGATATCTTTGGGAATTTTTTAACAGTATTTCTAGACCACATGTAGCTCTTTAACTCTCTTCTTATAGTTTAATTTTTCATTACTATATGCAATTATTTTCGAATCCAAAAATTTGGGAAAAACCTATTTTTGAATAATAAATTTTTTTAAAAAAGCTTCCAGATACATCGTGCATCCTGATAAATCGGGTGACATGATCGTAACCTATAAGCATCGAAAGGCACGTATGGAAGTTGTCGTCATGTGGAATTCGACGAAACTCGATTTAGTTGTGCGTGCGAGATGAAATCGAGACATATCGGTCGAGATATCCCATATCGGCCTCTTTGCAAACTAGTCCATGACTTCGTGCATGTTCATCTCAAAATAAAACTTGCCACTAGGACCGCATCATTTTTCTGGTCCTGTGCACCATGTTTGGTCCGATTTTGAGAAGGTTGACCGGAACGCTATTTTGGCGGGCCTACGACACAATCTAACGGGCGAATTTGTGTTCGGCTTACCGGAACCAACTTTGGACATACGGTTGAGTTCGTATCGTCAAACTGGACCCAAAGACATATAGTTTGATAACTTCAGAGGTCGTAGGTACTCGCACATTTTTCAGTGCAAAGCGGGTCCAACGGCGGACATCGTTTTGACCAGAAATTACGATTTTTTCCTGTGTCCAGAATTGGACTTTTGGGTAGTCATTTTTAGACTTTTTTATACCAAAAATGTTCATAATATTTATTTCAGCATCCGAGGACATTTGTGGGACTTGACTTTTTATTTCTATCGATTTTGCCGATCTGAGTGACTAGACTTTGTTATTTCTGCACACTACCTCCAGGAAAGATACCTTGTAAATATATTTATCATTTATTCTATCTTATTCCTACTAATTCTATTCAATTTTTTATATACTACCTGTTCTATCACACTATGCTTCCAAGTCATACTTTGGTGCAAGCGACTCATTAGTCGTTTTACTGTTTTTGTTTCTTATTCTACATTGACTTTGTACTAGTTGATTAGCCACTGAAATGAGGTATTGGTATATCTCATATGGCCTTGACATTTACTTTACCATAAGGTATGAGTCACATATAGGACACGGACTCACATAGTCGGCTGGCCACCGATTCGTTGAGACGTGCGACGGTTAGGAAGTAACTGCCAGTAGACTTGCATTATTAGTAGACTTGGCATTTACTAGAGGTTCATGAGTTATGGAGATGACATTGCTAGAAATTGGATAGGGAGAAATTCCTTAACCTATGGGCCACTATTACACTTTTCTTTGTAACCCTAAATCTCCATCAGAGATACAGGTAAGCGCTTACTCCTTCAAGTTGGCCACTGACATTTTCGAGTGTTATGCGCTTGGCCCCTAGTGCCTAAATGGGGACTATGTCGGATTCCATTATTAGCCAGGAGTGCTCATGCATTGGGGCTTGTTCTTAACAAATGTTCACAGTAGATTGGTTAGGCACCCTATTGCACGCATCTTTATTTTACTTCACAGTTTATATGGCATATTGTTTCTTGTATCTTGTCACATCCCATTGAGAATATGGTGAATTCTCAGGCTTAGATGATCAGAACTTTCCCCAGGAGTATGGTTCTGCACTTGATCCATCTTCGCAGACGATGAGGTCTCGCCTTCCAAGATCTAGTTCTTAGTTATTGTTTATTTTATTTTATTTTATTTTATGTGGTCGGACTCCAGTTATTTGAGACTTTTTTATTGCTGTTTGGTAGTGGATCTGTCTCCACCCGACTATATCTCTTGACTTTTTATATGCTATTTGGACTATTGATATTCTTTTGTGATCTGTGATGAGATGTAGTTATTCAGTGATTGGCCTGTGATTCTATTTTACAGCTTATGCAAACGCATGATGATTCCATATATTAGAGTATTCTTCATAAGTATGCAGTTGGCATGTTTCTAAGCCTATTCCTACATAAATTGGGACTGGGGCAATAATATTTTTGTGGTGGCCCATGCAGGTCTACAAAAATATTGTTGGATTAGATGACTGTTCCCAACAAGCCTACAACTCGGAATAGAATAGTATCTCATCCACAACTTACTACCTATTTGACTTCAAACTCTCTCAAACTCTCCTTTGATTACTTGAATTGCCTCTTGCTTGAATCTGATCTAACATATACTCACTTTCTTGTAAGCAAAATGAACCTTCGAAGAGGACGAGTTTCCACCTTGGCTATCACTCTGGTGACGCACCCACCCACGAGGAGAAGGTCTCACCAATGACCCCGGTGACCCCGTACCAGCTAGGACAACAGCAGATTACCAGGACCCCATCGACGGTACAACATGAGACCCAAGTACTACTATTTAGCCAGACTTGACAAACTATCGTAGTGCCACCTGGAGAGAATATACTACTACCACCACCACCACCATTCCTTCAGCTGTTTCCACTTCAGTCTGGACCACAAATGCCTCTACCAATGGCTGACTGAAACACCATTACCTAGTTCCTGTATGCCATGATACAGGCTCAGTGGCAGCAGATTAAACTATTAAGGCAGAGCATTATGGCAACACTGACTAGACAACCACCTTCGCCCCTGGCACGGGTACTAGCACCACCTCTACATTCTTGAGGGCTCTACCAAGATCTTCATAGAAATGAACCCCAAGACCTTCAGAGGTACTGAGAAACTATTAGAGGTCTCCGCGTATCACGACCCGCCTGCTTTTCGGAATGCGAGTGTGTGCGCAAGTCCAGCCTAAGTCAAGAATGGAACAAGTACAATTCAAACATGCAGTTCCAAATCTATGATAACGACTATAAAGATAGTGAACAATCATGGCATATATGATGAAAGAAATAAACTATAAAATATGGCATGGAAAAAAGGGGAAATAATTAATCGTTAACTACAACGCTGTAAACCCCCTAAATTTCTACTATAATTTTTTATTTATTTAGTACTGATTTAAAATTTTTGTAATATACGTCGCGTAGTCGTATTATACGTCGCGCACAAAATTTATTTCTTTTTTTGAATTTGCTCGACGAGTGCGATTATGTGCGAGCGTACATAATTTAGAAAATATTTTTTTTAATTTCAAAATATATATATAATAAATACTTTTAGTTATCATACTAAATTTTCAAGATGACGATTTTATTTATGAAAGCCTTTTCATTTATGGCAGTTACTAAAATAGTATTCTTCATAAATATTATTTTAATTATTATTAGTGCATTTAAATAATAAGGTATTTTCGAAATTAATATTATAGTATTTTTGAAACCATATTTTGAAATTATTATGGCAATTTAAATCTTGATTTGAACTTATGTAATTATTTAAATAGTTAAATAATTGAAATTTGATTTATTCCAATGGATTTTTAAAATAAAAGAATCTAATTAGATTTAAATTGGATTCTTATTTGGATTTGGATTTGATGGATTTTAATTTAAATTGTGTATTATCTATTTTTGTAGTTTAAATTAAATCCTAATCCATATCTAATTGGGAATTCCCACATCCTATAAATAGTCAGGTACTCCTCCAATTCATTATTCATCCACCAAATTCCACCCAAAAGTCCGTGCATCGTGTCCGTGTTCCCTCCCAGTCCATAATCTTATTCCACGTTTTTTTACAAATACATAATTTCCCCTTTTCGTGTCGACAATCCCGACACTATCTCCAATCCCTAAACTCTAATTTTCGATCCCTAACTCTCTAACCCTAAACCTACTTCCTGCCGTCAGTCGATGTCCCCTTGTCCGCCATCACCGTCACCACTATTAGCTCCCACGGCACCACCATCGTCACCGGCCATAGCCGGCCGACGGCGCCTCCAACCACCGAGAACCACCACCGTTGTCACCATCGCTGACCCCTACACAGCCCCTTCCAGGTCGACTGCCAACAGCCCAGACCCCATGTCTTCTCCGGCACGCCAACCTCGACATAGTGGCCAACTCCGGCCAACCACCCAAACCATCACCACCATGAAACCAAAAGGGGAAAAGAAACCTAAAATTAAACCAGAACCATACCTACCCCCGCCGAGGCTCAGATCCGGCGACCGACCGCCGTCCACCACCAGACCCTCCGCGCTTTGCCGCGACCAACCGCCTGGAAAACCCTCATCCGCCGCATCCGGCCCCCTGCGCCGCGACGCGTCCGCCGAACTCCTGTCCCCGGCCGCGTCGCCCATATGCCGCCGAACTCCGATCACCTCCCGCTCTTCACTCCGGCTCCTTCCCTCCGCCGAATCCCCCGCTCGAGACACCCGGCCGTCCACCGAACCCTCTTCCGATCCGCCGTTTCCACTTCCCCTCTCCGCTCCTCTGCGAGCGGCGCGTCGCCGGCGTTGCCACCAGTCTCCCGCACCCTGATCTCTTCGACGCCTTAGTCTCCTCTGCACTTCTCTCTCTCCTAATAAATGTGAGCAGCAGCATTGAGTTGATTGCTTTTTTGTTTCGTTTTTTTGTTGTTCTGTCATTTTGTTAAGTTTGTTTATTTTTTTTTTATCTTTTTGCACTGTTATTATTATTATTATTATTATTATTATTTTCTTTTATTTTTGTTATATATTATTATTATTATTATTTCTTTCTCCCTCACTGTTCACCTCTCTAATCCCTTTTGTCCTTTCCCTTCGAATTGCTGTGGAGAACCACATTGTTTTTTATTTATTAATTATTTATTTATTATTAATACTATTTTTTTATTAATGTTTATCTATTGTATATGTAAATAGATATATTGTTATAATTAGTAATTTTGTTATTTAATAAATATACAATAAATTTCTGAAACACTTATCTTGTAATAAAATATATATTATATGGGCTTGTCCTATATCTATTCTTTTCAAAATTTGATTTCGAAACATAAAATATATTATTCTATTTTTATGATTTTATGACTTTTGCCTACAAATTTATTTGACTTAAAGTTTTTGCAAAGTAATTTTATGTTTTTAAATTATTTATCTAAAAACTATTTTAACTAGTATAATTATTTTCTTTCTCGAGTGTTATAAATAATTCTCTAAAAACCATATATATTATTCTTGATTTTTCTCCTTTCTAAGACCAATCCCATTCTCCCTACCCTAGCCAACTCCGTACCTTCATTGTGTCCACCCTAACTAATTCAACCGTCCTGGACCCAATGAAACTGTCCGTGCCGCCACCCGAGGTCACCATGTACAGTTGTTGCACCGAAGTTGCAAGTTCGTGCCACCATGATTATCGCAGCACACCAGGTGCTCTACCAGGCAACACATTGCCATTCGCTGTTTACTTATTTTTAGCTCATATTTCATGTATTATTTATTTTCCTTATGCAAAAAACTGTGATACATGGCATAACCTGTTAGAACTTACTGTTCATTTATTTTCCTGCTATGTATTATTTTTCTCATATTAAACCTAGATTTAAGGGACCACCTTGTGTGTCGCATTCATTGGCCTTGACACGTTGTAACACGAAGTTGTGTATCGCACGTAGGACACGGAAGTACGTGATTGGCTGGCCACCAGTATGTACAAGCCGTGCGATAGGAATAACCGCTAATAGAGGTTGCATGCTAGTTTGACTTAGCGGTTATAGAGGTTTGTGTTGTGGATACAACACAGTAGGCATTGGGCGGGGAGGACAATTACTTAGCGTATGGGCTTCAATGCACTTCCCTTGTGACCCGGACTCTCCGCTGGGGATACGGCGTTGATGATCCATGATTACTGATAGGGCCTCTGGTGCCCAAGGGGGACTATGTCGATCCTATTCAGCCAGGGCCCATGCGTAGGAAGGATTATTCTTAACAACATTTCACTTAGAACGGTAGGATACCTTTATCCGTTAGGTACGAGTACTTTTGGTTTGGGTACTTGTATCTGACCGTGGCTTAGAAAATAACTTGTCGCGGATTAGTTCGTCACATCTTGTCCTTGTTTGGTTGTAGGTTTGAGTTACTACTTTGATGAGAAGGTATTAACCTTGTTGGGGTCCATACCATATTGGATTCATAGCATGGAAAGATACGTCACCGTGAATTAGTTTACCATCTCCTGTCCTTGTTTGGTTGGGGGGATGGTACGCTCGTTCAGTAGGTGCGTATTGGACCATGTTATAAATTTGATTGACTTATTTATTGAGCAATATTTATTCAGTTTATATGGCATGCTATTATGTGTCGTGTTACGTCCCTCTGAGGACCTGGTTGTCTTGCCAGGTGTGTGCTATTGTCTTTCGCAGGTGCCTTAGCTCTAGCCATGTTCATTGCTATTTTCGAGGATGATTGCACTTGGATCGTCTTCGCTTCGCTCGCCAAAGTCATTTCATTTTCTATGTACTTTTCCTTATTTTGTTGGTAGTGGATTTGTCTCCGCCCAACATATTGTATCAAGACAATTCATTACCTTTATATAACATCTTTTATCTTTTATTCTTATGGATGAGATTAGTTATGGTTCTACTGCATTTTACAGCTTATATATTTATACGAGGCTTCCATATATTGGAGTATACTTCGTATGAATACGGCTGGCATGTCTACGTTCCTAGTCCTACGTATTTTGGGACTGGGGCATTATATGTTTTTGTGGTGGCCCATGCAGGTCAACATAAATTTGGTTACTTTACCGTACCAAGCAAGCCTACGTATAGGATTAGAAGTCTAGGATCTCATCCACATACTTGACCTCTTTCCTTGATTTATCTACCGTTTGACTCTTCAATTGCATCTTGCTTGCTTCCTTCCATCCCTATTCTTTTCTTCCCTTCGTGCCTACTAGAGATTGACCCTACTATTAGATGTCCCCAAACACCCTTAGCTTAATTCTTTAAGTTGGGTAGAATACCCCACACCCCTTGACCATTAAGGAAATACCAATAGTAATCTAGACCATAGGGACTAGAAAAATTTAACCCATCTGGTCAACCAAGCCTTGGTCAATAAAACTGTAGGATGACGGTATAGGAATAAACAAAGACTTAGATCCTTATGACTCTTAGACTATCCATATTTGTTCTTTATTTCAATCTTAATCTCGTGCCTATATTTTTACTATCTAGACTATTGATGCTAATGTAGCCTAGTTTTTGCAAGCTCAAATCTTTATCAAGCTTGTTCATGACATATGTTATTGCAAGAATTCCCACTATATAGCGTCTAATCAGAAACCGGTGCAGGATGGTCTGATCAACCGAGTGCACTTGGTTCGCTTTTGCCTATTATTCTACGTGGATGGGGACATAGTTAAGCTTGTCCTCTAGAGTCCCATCACGACTGCCTTGACAATTCCTTTGAAATTATTCGATCGTCTTTGGATCACGTATTCGTATTCGATAAACGCATCCTTCGAACTCTATATTGCTTCGCATTCATCAATTTTAGGAGGGCGAAGATGTTATACTAGAACTTCCTCTAGCCTTCCTATCGTCTATGACCATTCTCACTCAATGTGACTATATCTTTGTCTTAACTGCTCGTCCTTTCCGTCGACCATAAATCTACAATCTTGACTTTTTAATCACTTGAATTTAGGAGTGATTACAATCGTCTCTTAATCTTATCCTCAACCTACACTACGACCATATAAACTTTGAACCCTTCTATCTACCGTTGTGCCTTCTCACCCCCCTACGAAATTCTTAATTTCGAGGACGAAATTCTTTTAAGTTGGGTAGGATGTAAACCCCCTAAATTTCTACTATAATTTTTTATTTATTTAGTACTGATTTGAAATTTTTGTAATATACGTCGCGTAGTCGTATTATACGTCGCGCACGAAATTTATTTCTTTTTTGAATTTGCTCGACGAGTGCGATTATGTGCGAGCGTACATAATTTAGAAATATTTTTTTTAATTTCAAAATAATATATATAATAAATACTTTTAGTTATCATACTAAATTTTCAAGATGACGATTTTATTATGAAAGCCTTTTCATTTATGGCAGTTACTAAAATAGTATTCTTCATAAATATTATTTTAATTATTAGTGCATTTAAATAATAAGGTATTTTCGAAAATAATATTATAGTATTTTTGGAAACCATATTTTGAAATTATTATGGCAATCTAAATCTTGATTTAAACTTATGTAATTATTTAAATAGTTAAATAATAAAATTTGATTTATTCCAATGGATTTTTAAACTAAAAGAATCTAATTAGATTTAAATTGGATTCTTATTTGGATTTGGATTTGATGGATTTTAATTTAAATTGCGTATTATCTATTTTTGGGGTTTAAATTAAATCCTAATCCATATCTAATTGGGAATTCCCACATCCTATAAATAGGCAGGTACTCCTCCAATTCATTATTCATCCACCAAATTCCCTCCAAAAGTCCGTGCATCGTGTTCGTGTTCCCTCCCAGTCCATAATCTTATTCCATGTTTTTTTACAAATACATAATTTCCCCTTTTCGTGTCGACAATCCCGACACTATCTCCAATCACTAAACTCTAATTTTCGATCCCCAACTCTCTAACCCTAAATCTACTTTGCCGTCCGTCGATGTCCCCATGTCCGCCATCACCCGTCACCACTGTTAGCTCCCATGGCACCACCATCGTCACCGGCCATAGCCGGCCGACGGCGCCTCCAACCATCGAGAACCACCACCCTTGTCACCATCGCTGACCACGATACAGCCCCTTCCCGGTCGACTGCCAACAGCCCAGACCCCATGTCTTCTCCGGCACGCCAACCTCGACACAGTGGCCAACTCCGGCCAACCACCCAAACCATTACCACCATGAAACCAAAAGGGGAAAAGAAACCTAAAATTAAACCAGAACCATACTTACCCCCGCCGAGGCTCAGATCCGGCGACCGACCGCCGTCCACCACCAGACCCTCCGCGCTTTGCCGCGACCAACCGCCTGGAAAGCCCTCCATCCGCCGCCGCATCCGGCCCCCTGCGCCGCGACAGCGTCCGCCGAAACTCCTGTCCCCGGCCGCGTCGCCCCTACGCCGCCGAACTCCGATCATCTCTCCCGCTCCTCACTCCAGCTCCTTCCCTCCGCCAAATCCCCGCTCGAGACACCCGGCCGTCCACCGAACCCTTTCCGACGATCCGCCGTTCCCGCTTCCCTCTCTGTCTCTCTCTCCGTTCTCCACCGCGTGCGCCGCCTCTCCTTCCTTCCTCCGCCGTTCCCCTCTCCTCCCCTCTCCGCTCCTCCGCGAGCGACGCGTCGCCGGCGTCGCCACCAGTCTCCCGCACCCCTGATCTCGCCGACGCCTCAGTCTCCTCTGCACTTCTCTCTCTCTCCTAATAAATGAGAGCAGCAGCGTTGAGTTTGCTTTTTCTTCGTTTCATTTTTTGTTGTTCTGTCGTTTTGTTAAGTTTGTTTATTTTTTTTCTTATCTTTTTGCACTGTTATATTATTATTACTATTATTATTTTTCTTTTATTTTTCTGTTATATTATTATTATTATTATTATTATTATTTCTTTCTCTCTCACTGTTCACCTCTCTAATCCCTTTTGTCCTTTCCCTTCGAATTGGTTGCTACGGAGAACCACATTGTTTTTTATTTATTTAATTATTTATTTATTTATTAATACTATTGTTATTTTATTAATGTTTATCTAATGTATATATGTAAATAGATATATTGTTATAATTAGTAATTTTGTTATTTAATAAATATACAATAAATTTTTGAAACACTTATCTTGTAAAAAATATATATATATGGGCTTGTCCTATATCTATTATTTTCAAAATTTGATTTCGAAACATAAAATATATTATTCTATTATTTTATGATTTTTATGACTTTTGCCCTACAAATTTATTTTGACTTAAAGTTTTTGCAAAGTAATTTTATGTTTTTAAATTATTTATCTAAAAACTATTTAAACTAGTATAATTGTTTTCTTTCTCGAGTGTTATAAATAATTCTCTAAAAACCATATATATATTATTCTTGATTTTTCTCCTTTCTACGACCAATCCCATTCTCCCTATACCCTAGCCAACTCCGTACCTTCATTGTGTCCACCCTAACTAATTCAACCGTCCTGGACCCAATGAAACTGTTCGTGCCACCACCCGAGGTCACCATGTACAGTTGTTGCACCGAAGTCACAAGTTCATGCCACCATGATTATCGCAGCACACCAGGCGCTCTACCAGGCAAGACACCTTGCCATTCGTGTTTACTTATTTTTAGCTCATATTTCATGCATTATTTATTTTCCTTATGCAAAAAACTGTGATACATGGCATAACCTGTTAGAACTTACTGTTCATTTATTTTCCTGCAATGTATTATTTTTTCACATTAAACCTAGATTTAAGGGACCACCTTGTGTGTCGCATTCATTGGCCTTGACACGTTGTAATACGAAGTTGTGTGTCGCATGTAGGACACGAAAGTGCGTGATTGGCTGGCCACCAGTACGTACAAGCCGTGCGATAGGAATAACCGCTAATAGAGGTTGCATGCTAGTTTGACTTAGCGGTTATAGAGGTTCGTGTTATGGATACAACACAGTAGGCATTGGGCGGGAGAATTCCTTAGCGTATGGGCTTCGATGCACTTCCCTTGTGACCCGGACTCTCCGCTGGAGATACGGGGTTGATGATCCATGATTACTGATGGGGCCTCTGGTGCCCAAGGGGGACTATACCGATCCTATTCAGCCAGGGCCCATGCGTAGGAAGGATTGTTCTTAACTACATTTCACTTAGAACGGTAGGCTACCTTTATCCGTTAGGTACGAGTACTTTTGGTTTAGGTACTTGTATCTGACCGTGGCTTGGAACAATAATTTATCGCGGATTAGTTCGTCACATCTTGTCCTTATTTGGTTGTAGGTGTGACTTACTACTTCGATGAGAAGGTATTGAACCTTGTTGGGGTCCGGATATCATATTGGATTCATAGCATGGAAAGATACGTCACCGTGAATTAGTTTACCATCTCCTGTCCTTGTTTGGTTGGGAGGATGGTACGCTCGTTCAGTAGGTGCGTATTGGACCATGTTATAAATTTGATTGACTTATTTATTGAGCAATATTTATTCAGTTTATATGGCATATTATTATGTGTCTTGTTACGTCCCTCTGAGGACCTGGTTGTCTTGCCAGGTGTGTGCTATTGTCTTTCGCAGGTGCCTTAGCTCTAGCCGTGTTCATTGCTATTTTTCGAGGATGAATGCACTTGGATCGTCTTCGCTTCGCTCGCCAAAGTCATTTCATTTTCGATGTACTTTTTCTTATTTTGTTGGTAGTGGATTTGTCTCCGCCCAACATATTGTATCAAGACAATTTATTACCTTTATATAACATCTTTTATCTTTTATTCTTGTGGATGAGATTAGTTATGGTTCTACTGCATTTTACAGCTTATATATTTATACGAGGCTTCCATATATTGGAGTATACTTCGTATGAATACGGCTGGCATGTCTACGTTTCTAGTCCTACGTATTTTGGGACTGGGGTGTTACATGTTTTTGTGGTGGCCCATGCAGGTCAACATAAATTGTTTGGTTACTTTACCGTACCAAGCAAGCCTGCGTATAGGATTAGAAGTCTAGGATCTCATCCACATACTTGAACTCTTTCATTGATTTATCTACCGTTTGACTCATCAATTGCATCTTGCTTGCTTCCTTCCATCCCTATTCTTTTCTTTCCTTCGTGCCAACTAGCGATTGACCCTACTAGTTAGATGTCCCCAAACACCCTTAGCTTAATTCTTTAAGTTGGGTAGAATACCCCACACACCCTTGACCATTAAGGAAATACCAATAG